>CM077033.1:120921018-121063518 GCA_039090855.1 Macrothele yani
AGATGCATATGTTAAAGAAAGCCTCATTGCTATCAAAGAAGTAAATCATAACCACAGCTGTTTAGTAGAAAATGCTGAAGCTTGGGCCTGGCTTAGAAGGAGTGATGACACCGGGAATATTTTTCTCAAATAGTTTAACAAAGGTAAGCATTGTTAATGTTGTGTCACAGATTATTTTTATACTAATAATACTAGAATTTTACTGTGAAGGATTTCACGCAGGAGCGTTTTTCTGTGACGTCGAGTAATACGGAGAGGAAAACCATTCGCTTTGCACGGAGCAGGTGGTGATCATTGCACGTGACCCCAGTTTCTAGCTCCACCCCTTAAACGGCATCCTGAATCCCTGGCTAGCGTGTGATTGGTCTAGAAAGCGTAATCGGGCATTACATGTCGAAATGCAATTTATGCGCCCCGGTCCAGTGAGCGCCAGATAAGAAGGAGACTACCGTATAGTAAGGTCAAGGCTGAACTGGATCCTACCAGGCTGTAACACTTAGCAAAAACAACGAGGACAGAAAAGATGAGTTGGGACGCAGCGCCATCTATGGACGCAGTTCGCATAAACAAACTGATTCCGAATGATTATTTACATTTGAGATTTTATTTATATTCACTTTCACGTGGGCAGATGAATATTTACATTCTGAATTTTGCGCAGGAGGATTTTTCTGTAGGAACTGGTGTAATTTATGTGTAAATCTCATTCCTCCTTTATTCTTCAACGATCTAGGGCTGATATTTTGGTAAATGTGTAGATTAGCGTCTTAAATTATTTCGTCAGAAAAATGTTAGTACCTGGAAAAAAAGTGCAACGTACATATTTTAGAGTATGGAAATTAATGGCAAATGGTGCAGGAATTTCCTGTTTTAAATGTCTTTTAAAGATTTTTATCATAATATTCACGGCATCGCACTTACACGTAAATAGTACGATAAAAAAAAATATCTTTAAAAGACATTTGGCGGCCCCGGTGGCGCAGTGGTTTAAGCGATGGCCTCTGATCATTCGTCCGGAAGGGGTCCAGGTTCGAATCCCGGTGAGGCATGGATGTTGTGTTTGTCTTACGGCACTGGCTCTCTCCCTTCCCTGGAACCAGTGACCCTAAATTAGGGACGGGCGACTGCTTATAGCCCATTGAGTTGCTCACGGTGGTCGTTAAACCTCCAATAAAAAAAAAAGACATTTGAAACAGGAAATTTCTGCACCATTTGCCCTTAATTTCCATAATCTAAAACCTGTACGTCGCACTTTTCCCTGGTACTAACATTTTTCCGACGAAATAATTTAAAACACAAATCTACACATTTACCTACTGTTTTACTTAATATCAGTTTACATAACAGAGGTTTTTTCCTAAAATTGAATTAGGTACGTAATTATCAGAATGAAAATGCTTACCACAAACAACAGTTGTAGGAGACTTGTCATTTGGAACAAAATCCAGACGAGATATTGCTTTCAGCAACAGTTTCTTTAGGTTCTGATCTGAGGGGAACTCGTGGAATGAAAATCCCACGTGTTTCTTCTCAGAAAATGTGGAAATCGGCACACAACAGTAAACCATTTTGAAAATGGGTTAGATTTTGTTGTGAAAACATCAGTTTGGTTTTAAAACTGTAAGGTATTTTAAAAAGGAACGCAAGAAAAAACGACGAACATACACAATCCAGCAATTCAAACAACGTGAAAACAGTTGTTTATACCTTGGGACGCAGTGCCATCTAACGGGTAAAATCGTCCCTAACGCCCACTGGCCAATCACCAAAAGTCTATTGTCTTCAACGTTATTTTTATAGCCTGTTCTTTAGCCTTGGTAAGGTGACCAGATATCGGGACACCGATTTGAGGACAAAAGGGCGTGGCGTCTCGAAATCGGTAGTTCATTTGGGGACACATAGGTACTCAAAATAAATATGCAAATCTTTTTGTCACAAAACTGCATTGTTTCAATAAGTGTGATATTACAGTGTAATACTAGACTGAGCGGTGAGAAATCATGGGATACCAATATGTTATCTCTATGAGAAGGAATAATTCTAATTCCAAGAACTTCACTTTTTTTTTTTTTGATTGGAGGTTTAACGACCACCGTGAGCAACTCAATGGGCTATAAGCAGTCGCCCGTCCCTAATTTAGGGTCACTGGTTCCAGGGAAGGGAGAGAGCCAGTGCCGTAAGACAAACACAACATCCATTGATTGATTGGAGGTTTAACGACCACCGTGAGCAACTCAATGGGCTATAAGCAGTCGCCCGTCCCGAATTTAGGGTCACTGGTTCCAGGGAAGGGAGAGAGCCAGTGCCGTAAGACAAACACAACATCCATTGATTGATTGGAGGTTTAACGACCACTGTCAGCAACTCAATGGGCTATAAGCAGTCGCCCGTCCCTAATTTAGGGTCACTGGTTCCAGATAAGGGAGAGAGCCAGTGCCGTAAGACAAACACAACATCCATTGATTGATTGGATGTTTAACGACCACCGTGAGCAACTCAATGGGCTATAAGCAGTCGCCCGTCCCTAATTTAGGGTCACTGGTTCCAGGGAAGGGAGAGAGCCAGTGCCGTAAGGCAAACACAACATCCATTGATTGATTGGAGGTTTAACGACCACAGTGAGCAACTCAATGGGCTATAAGCAGTCGTCCGTCCCGAATTTAGGGTCACTGGTTCCAGGGAAGGGAGAGAGCCAGTGCCGTAAGACAAACACAACATCCATTGATTGATTGGAGGTTTAACGACCACCGTGAGCAACTCAATGGGCTATAAGCAGTCGCCCGTCCCTAATTTAGGGTCACTGGTTCCAGGGAAGGGAGAGAGCCAGCGCCGTAAGACAAACACAACATCCATGCCCGACCGGAATTCGAACCCGGACCCCTTACGGACGAATGATCAGAGGCCAGCACCTTAGACCACTGCGCCACCGGGGCGGCAAACTTCACTTGAAGAAACAGTTTAATGAAAAATGGTCACCCCGGTGGCGCAGTGGTCTAAGGCGCTGGCTTGCGATCATTCGCCCTAGTTGGGTCCGGGTTTGAATCCCGGTGAGGTATGGATGTCTGTGTTTGTCTTTCGGCACTGGCTCTCAATATGTTACTTGTCCAACATTGGTTATTTAGCATACTGAGAAATCCATGTTTGATGTATACTTGTTCACAATGTGTTACATGATCAACGCTGTCTATGTCTGTGTAAATTGATCATTTGGCATGCTGTCAACCCTGAATAACTTGTGCTTGTTGCTGTGTAATTTCTGTCTCCTGTATATGTCTGCCGTCTTTGTACCACTAGGTCCAATAAATCATTTAAAAAAAAAAAAAAAAAAAAGGACTCCAATAAAAAAACTGAAAAATGTATCGGAACGAAAGCTGTAAAACTTTAGTTCTATTACTTCAAATACTAACTGAAGCATGAAATTAATCGCTCTCATGGCGCATTGGTCTAAGCGCTGACTTCTGACCTTTCGTCGGTGAAGGGTCTAGTTTGAAATCCCGTGAGGCATTGCTGTTGTGTTTGTCTTACGGCACTGGCTCTCTCCCTTCCCTGGAACCAGTGATTCGAAATTAGGGACGGGCGACTGCTTATAGCCCATCGAGTTGCTCACGATGGTCGTTAAACCTTCAATTAAAAAAAGCATTGAATTGTTACATGTTAAGGTTACAGTTGGACTACAGGTTATGACACCGTGATGCTGATGTTCCGACTTCTTTGAGCATCCCAAAAGTCTGAATATTTTAATTGCCACTATTTCCATTTTTGAGTGGAATTTCAAAAATTGAGAACAAAAAATAGAAATTAAGGACCTTTGACGTCCTTAGTCAGTTTTACGGAATTGAGGACGAAACATTGAAATTGAGGACTGTCCCCAGAAAATGAGGACATCTGGTCACCTTAGTTTTAACCAAGGAGGTTAGAATGAGATATCTGGAGATGCCCTCGTCAATGAAGCAGTATCACTTCCCATGGAGCAGTATCACTTCCCATGGAGCAGTATCACTTCCCATGGAGCAGTATCACTTCCCATGGAGCAGTATCACTTCCCATTGACGAGGGCATCTCTAACCGCCGGCAACCATTAAACTGTGGGAAAGCTGATGGTTTGCAAGGCTATTGCAATGCACTTTGAGTTGGCCGAATCGCCTCATTTGGTCGTAAAGGTGCCTGATTTTTAATCGTAATTTGCAGCCGATGTGTGAGAAAATGCTGGACTTATAAAATCCTTCATTACTTTGACACACCTTCCCTAGGGTGGGTCGAAAAAAACCGAAATGCTCTGAACGAAACGCCCTAGTTCAGAAAAGTTGCGAGTGAGCATCAGAAAGAATTGTGTGAATAATTTTTCGAATCGGTTACAGTGGCGAATGCTGCGGTATAGCAAGTAGTGCGCCGCCAGACCACTAAAACTGTCGAAATTAAAATAAAATTCCATTTAATAAAACCTGGAATATTTGCATTTATTTTCATCTACATCTTATGTAAATAAAAACAAAAAAAAATTCCAATTAATAAAACGCTGGAATGCTGAAATCAGCTGTATTACGCCAGAGCACGTGCTTAGCTTCATTCATTCAATGGCTCACGCTCACCCCTCTTTGTCTTTGGTTAAAAGATAATATGCTGTGCGGGAAAGTTAACATTCGGGAGCAAAACACGTTATATGGGGACTACGGCAGTGAAGCTTTTCTTTGATCCACGATTGTTTCCTTCGATCTGATTACTATTTGCATAGAGCAGTTGTTTTTCGTTGTTGTTGCTGTTTTCTGATATCCCGCCCATCCCTTATTTTGGTGACAAAAATATGCAATAACCTTAGTCATCATCATCATCATTGTCAACCATTATCAATCCACTGCTGGATGAAGGTCTCCCCAAGTTTCCTTCACAACGGTCTGTCTTGTGCCAGCCTCCTCCATGTCACTCCCGCATACTTTCGAATTTCATCCACCCATCTCCCATGTGGTCTTCTTCTGGGTCTTTTCCTGTCCCTTGGAATCCAATCTAAAATTTCGGCTGTGTCTGTCCTTCTGGCAGTATGTCCAGCCCATTGCCATTTCAGGGATTTAACTCTGATCATGATGTCTTCCACTCTTGTCATTTTTCGGATCCACGTGTTCCTCTTCTTATCTCTCCTGGTTACACCAAGCATGCACCTCTCCATGCTACTTTGAGTTGTCTGCAGCCTTTGTATGTCTCTTTTAGTTAAGGTCCACGTCTCTGCACCATACGTAAGCACGGGAAGGATGCATTGATCCAACACTTTTCTTTTAAGACATAATGGCATATTGCTGTTGAAAATTCTCCAGGCAAGTTTTGTACGCCGATTAATTTCTTCATCAATGTGACCCTCACTTGATATCTGGTGTCCAAGACAAACGTACGCATCTGTTATCTCCAGCTTTTCTCCATCAATCGATAAATCTTCATTTCTTGTAAAAGCATTGAACATCACTTTTCTCTTCTGAAAGTTGATTTTTAATCCCACTTCTTTACTCTTGTCAGCAAGTTTCTGGATCATACTCTGCAGCTCTGATGGGATAGTTGCAAAAATGACTATGTCATCGGCAAAACGAAGGTGGGTTAGATAATCTACATTAATCTTTATCCCTTTGTTTTCCCAGTTCAGTGATTGAAAGACATTTTCCAATGTGGCATTAAAGAGCTTTGGAGATATGGTGTCAACTTGTCTCACTCCCTTTCCAATTTTTATGTACGTTGTATTTTCAAACAGCCGAATCTTTGCACTTGCATTTTCATAGATGTTATTAGTAATATTGATGTATGCGATAATCTCAGTATTACTATTTAAATTAAATTTCAGCAAATATAACAGTTAGGCCTAGGGATCCGTACAAAATGCAGACATTCCCTAGTATTTAGCATTACTGAAAATATTTCTGAAAAACTGAAGAACAAACAGAAGCCCTAACTAACCTAGTTGGTGTAACAAAACTAACATATCCGATTTGCGAAGTGATTATGCTACCGAAATACGCATGCGCAGTCTACTCCGGCATCAGCCAATCAGCCTGTATTTTAGTTTCGGTGCACTGCATGTTTTCCCTGAAGATACTGCTGCGCTAGTTACGTCTCGCTGAGCCTTAACTTCTTCTCGTGGCCTTATTGCGTTTCAGAATTAAGCTTTAGCGCATGCGTGAGTTTCAACGGCCGAACGAGAAAGAGACGGGGAAAACAGGTTCTGTTAGCTTATCGGGTCATGCGGTAGCAAACACGCCAAACGTTTTCTGGAAAGTGTTTTTTTTTTTTTTTTCCGTTGAGTGCAGGCAGAAAATCAAAACAACATTTTTCTTCTTTGGGTGAAATTGCAGATTGCAGATTTTGAATTGTGTGTTAAATGGTGTTAGTGAATAGTGCAGTCATGCCCCTTGTGTTTATTACAAATTGTGTAGTTTATTTCTTTAAATGTTGAACAGTGTTTCTAAAATTTTAAAAAGCCGCCCCGGTGGCGCAGTGGTCTAAGCGATGGCCTCTGATCATTCGTCCGAACGGGGTCCGGGTTCGAATCCCGGGGAGGCATGGATGTTGTGTTTGTCTTACGGCACTGGCTCTCTCTCTTCCCTGGAACCAGTGACCCTAAATTAGGGACGGGCGACTGCTTATAGCCCATTGAGTTGCTCACGGTGGTCGTTAAACCTCCAATCAATCAATGGATGTTGTGTTTGTCTTACGGCACTAGCTCTCTCCCTTCCCTGGAACCAGTGACCCTAAATTAGGGACGGGCGACTGCTTATAGCCCATTGAGTTGCTCACGGTGGTCGTTAAACCTCCAATCAAAAAAAAAATTTAAAACTTTGTCATTGAACATTGAGTTTAGGCAATGTCGATAAAAGTATTATTCAAGATTTGTTAGAAATACATTTTTCAAGGAGGAGTACAATGGAAAAGATGAAAATAAAAAAGGACGGGAGACCATGCCCACTTTTACCTAACCTTAAGGCTGTCTTTAATTGAGTGTTAATCTTCATCTTCTGCGATAGATGGCGCAAAATACCACTCCTTGGGCGTGGCTTTTACGTCTTGAGGGATTGTTCCAGAATTTGGTGTTAGCGAATGACTGAAGACCTAACCATATTCAGAATGGAAGCGGTCTGTCGTTGGCTTCACAATGAAAAGACAAAATACGCGCTGTTACGTTTTAACCAATAACATTGCTTGGGGGTGGAGCTTACTGGGAAGGCGTGGTTTCTGTCTCAATTTTAAGTGTTTTCAGGTAATGTACACATTTTCTCTTCAAAAAATGAACGTACAGTAGAATTTAAGATGATCTATAGAAGATAAGATTCCAATCTCACTTCAGTGCCCATTCTTTGATTTCTATTTGGCCTAGATAATTAAAATAAAATCAGACAGAAATGAGAGATTTCGTTTCTTTCAAACAGAAACGCTGCCAAGCTAACTTCTGGCGCCATCTAGCGCTAATTTGGAATACTTTCGAGTCAGATAAATTGAATTTTTAAAAATATTCTAACAAATTTTTCGGAAAAATAACTGCCGCACGTATTAGCTATGGGTCGTTTTTATTGTGCTCAAAATTTCAAACTCTACAAAGTAATAGTTTTCAAGAAAATGTGTACAAAAGAATTTGCATTGCAGATATAGGTCAGAATTTGCGTTTCACTCATTCAAAGACAGCCTTAAGAGCACACATATGGATAAAAAAGATACTTATACTCTGACTTTTCAGGTTTCTCAGCAGGGGCGTATTTAGAGGGGGCACAGGGGCCTGCCCTCCTCCCCCCAAAAAATCTGTTTCATTTTTTATGTTATCTATCAAAATAAGTTTAAATGATAAAGCTGTGCTTTCCAATATAATGTTAAATCAAAATTTATGTTATGAGAAAAGTTTCTGAATCATGAATATTTACTGCTGGAAAAATCCAACTGCTACGTACGGATTCAGTGAAAGATCATTGCGCGAAGGAGACAGAGGTCAGAGAAAAAAGGGTGGCTCATATCCCTGGTCAGGAAGGCGGCTGTAGGTTTTTGCGGCACCAACTCCTAATTGACCAGACCAGGGATGGTGTCACGTGTCACCGCTCCTCTGTGCCTGGCACCCCGGAAAAACCTAGTTTAAAGTTTGGGTTGGGTTGGAGTGGGGGTTTAACGACCACCGTGAGCAACTCAATGGGCTATAAGCAGTCGTCCGTCCCTAATTTAGGGTCACTGGTTCCAGGGAAGGGGAGAGAGCCAGTGCCGAAAGACAAACACAACATCCATTGATTGATTAGAGGTTTAACGACCACCGTGAGCAACTCAATGGGCTATGAGCAGTCGCCCGTTCCTAATTTAGGGTCACTGGTTCCAGGGAAGGGAGAGAGCCAGTGCCGTAAGACAAACACAACATCCATTGATTGATTGGAGGTTTAACGACCACCGTGAGCAACTCAATGGGCTATGAGCAGTCGCCCGTTCCTAATTTTTTTTAGGGTCACTGGTTCCAGGGAAGGGAGAGAGCCAGTGCCGTAAGACAAACACAACATCCATTGATTGATTGGAGGTTTAACGACCACCGTGAGCAACTCAATGGGCTATAAGCAGTCGCCCGTCCCTAATTTAGGGTCACTGGTTCCAGGGAAGGGAGAGAGCCAGTGCCGTAAGACAAACACAACATCCATTGATTAATTGGAGGTTTAAGGACCACCACGAGCAACTCAATGGGCTATAAGCAGTCGCCCGTCCCTAATTTAGGGTCACTGGTTCCAGAGAAGGGAGAGAGGCCAGTGCCGTAAGACAAACACAACATCCATTGATTGATTGGAGGTTTAACGACCACCGTGAGCAACTCAATGGAATATAAGCAGTCGCCCGTCCCTAATTTAGGGTCACTGGTTCCAGGGAAGAGAGAGAGCCAGTGCCGTAAGACAAACACAACATCCATTGATTGATTGGAGGTTTAACGACCACCGTGAGCAACTCAATGGGCTATAAGCAGTCGCCCGTCCCTAATTCAGGGCCACTGGTTCCAGGGAAGAGAGAGAGCCGGTGCCGTAAGACAAACACAACATCCATTGATTGATTGGAGGTTTAACGACCACCGTGAGCAACTCAATGGGCTATAAACAGTCGCCCGTCCCTAATTCAGGGCCACTGGTTCCAGGGAAGGGAGAGAGCCAGTGCCGTAAGACAAACACAACATCCATGCCTCACCGGGATTCGAACCCGGACCCCTTACGGACGAATGATCAGAGGCCATCGCTTAGACCACTGCGCCATTGGGGCAGTTTGGCATCATGCAATAAGAACTTATTTCCCAACATTTATATTTTGTTTCACATCTTGGCAATTCTTCCTGTAACCACAGCATGAGTGGAAAGAAGCTTTCTAGTCTTCGGCGATTGAAATCTTATTGGAGAAACAGTATATCAGAATCAAGACTGAATGGGCTAGCTTCATTATCTATTCACAGAGACATTCAAGTTGAAGATGAAAAAGTCATTGACAAATTCGGAATTGTGCCTAAAAGAATAAATCTTAGTTTTTAAGAATTAGGGAGTCCAATTAATTTCATTATTTCTCAAGGGGAAATTTGTTTCTGTCACTTTTTTTTAATATGTACTCATCAACTTAATTTAGGTATATATGCATGTTATATACCTAAAAAAACTAAAAAGAAATACCTTTTTTATTATTATTAACACTTTTGTTTTCTTTTTTTATTAACTTCCATTTTATCCTGGTGGATTTCAGAAACTTCCAATTTTTCGGTCGGCCCCCCGCCGAAAAAAATTTCTGCATACGCCCCTGTTTCTCAGTATGATTTGTATACAGGGTCTTTATAATTGAAGTTCCACTTTGAAATGGCCATAAAAGGAAAACTACTGGACAAAATGTTACCAAACTTGGTAATAGTTAACTGGAGGTCATGGGATTTTATTTTCCGCAAAACAAAAAAATTAGTTCCAAAACTCACCACCAGCGTGGAATGGCGCTGTATGCAATATTGGGAAACGAAAGAAGACATGACGACATCAGTTGCAAATGTGTGTAATCGTGTCGAACACGAAACAGTGTGCGGTGTTATGCAAATACGAAAAGCCTCGTCAACGGCTGACGACAGGAGGAATGCAAATTAGAAGTACGCAAATGCGCTGTACACGTCATTGGATTTTTTTATTGGTGGTTTAACGACCACCGTGAGCAACTCAATGGGCTATAAGCAGTCGCCCGTCCCTAATTTAGGGTCACTGGTTCCAGGGAAGGGAGAGAGTCAGTGCCGTAAGACAAACACAACATCCATGCCTGACCGGGATTCGAACCCGGACCCCTTACGGACGAATGAACAGAGGCCAGCGCCTTAGACCACTGCGCCACCGGGGCGGCCGTCATTGGATTTTCCACCCTAAAAGGGAGCCTCCCCATCGGAGCTGTCATTGTTACGAGTCGGCGATGTCGGTAACCATGCAAGATCGTGCTTTTCTCGTGAAGTGTTATTATGAATGCGATAGCAATGCGCGGCGTGCTTTGCAGAAGTATCGTACCGTCAGAAAACTACGCCGAGGCCCAATGACACTGTAGGGTTTGAGGAAACTGATGGCAAAGTTTGAAGAGACAGGTTTGTTATCTGTTGCACCTGGGCGGGGACGAAAGACTGTTGCTGTGGAAACCGAGGAGGCTGTTGCATTAGCAGTAGAGGAAGCAACTATGGAAAGCACACACGGGACTTGCAGCGTAAGTGCTGTTGCACGTCGCATGGACTTACCATTGAGTACGGTGTACAAAATCGTTCGTAAAGTGCTGCTGTACTACTCATACAAAATCAAACGTGTTCAACAACTGGAACAGAACGATCCTCCAGTAAGAGAATCTTTCGCGTTGGAATTCCTTGCACGGATGGCGGTGGATGAACAGTGGCCGTGGAACATTTTGTGGACGGATGAGGCCCATTTTTACCTCAAAGGGGATGTGAACACCCATAATTGCAGGATTTAAGCCAAACAAATCCCTCATGCTATCCACCCAGTTCCATTGCATTCTCTGAAAGTCGCCGTTTGGTGTGGTATGACACCTTGTGTCATAATTGGACCGTTTTTCTTTGAAGAGCAATCTCCAGCTGGGCCCGTGACTACCACTGTGACTGCTGTTCACTTAGAGTCGACGTTACGACGTTTCGTGATACCGGAACTTCAGGAACGTGGCATTTTAGACACCACGATTTTTATGCAGGACGGGGCTCCACCGCACATTGGTACATGTGTGAAACAGTTACTTCAGCAACATTTCACGGATGACCGGATTATCAGCCGCCACTTCCCCATGGCTTGACCACCCCGGTCACCAGAGCTAAACCCCTGTGACTTCTGGTTATGGGGTTACCTCAAAGCCACTGTTTATGGTGATAACATCCGGAATTTGGCGGAATTGAAAACTGCCATACACCGACATGTCCGTAACATTACTCCTGATATGCTACGGGCTACTGTTGAGAACGCAGTACTGCGATTTCACTTGCTTTCTGAAAATGGTGGCCGCCACATTGAACATGAGTTGTAACACGTGTTCGACACGATTACACACATTTGCAACTGATGTCGTCATGTCTTCTTTCGTTTCCCAATATTGCATACAGCGCCATTCCACGCTGGTGGTGAGTTTTGGAACTAATTTTTTTGCTTTGCGGAAAATAAAATCCCATGACCTCCTGTTAACTATTATCAAGTTTGGTAACATTTCGTCCAGTAGTTTTCCTTTTATGGCCATTTCAAAGTGGAACTTTAATTATAAAGACCCTGTATATGGTTGGCAGACTGCAGGAATTTAATAACTATTTCGCTGGGCGTGTTTGTTGTTTACTAAAAGTGACATTTCTTCGAGCTCGGGTGGATTTGACAACCACTATACACAACGTTGTGTTATTCTTATTAAAATCTATAAGGGTTGTTATATGGTTCGGTTGCTATTATGCAAAGAATTATGTACCCGCATGACCTCCATTCTATACCAGGATTCGGCACTGATAGGTTAATATCTTTGGCTCTGACCAGAGGCTCTAATCTTGATTCTCGACAGAGAACCTTCTAGAACTTATTGTTCCAGTCATCTCTAGAAATGCGTTCTTCGCTTCTCCTGAAAATCGGCTGTTGTCTATGCTTACAGACGATAGAGCCTAAATTAGACAGCTCGCAGTCCGAAGAATAATCAAGTGAAGGAGCACTGTAAGTGAATCTGTCGACAGCTTTCTTGTGCCTAAGCTTAACTTTGAAGCCAAGGACTGCATATACATTATCGACTGGTTTCAAAGTGAAGTTACACCACCGCCAGTTTTGAGCCGAGTGAGATCGGAGGAGCGAATGGGTCTCCACGAAAAGGTCAACGGCTGGGATATCTCCCAATTTCTGTGTCACACGCAAGCTGTTGAGCGGATAGTGAAACTAGTGACTGAGGCATCCGGTCGCGTCTGTGGGGACGACAACAGGGATGGATTCATAAGATCATGCCACAGTTTGATCACAAAACCGACTTCAACAAATCAACTTCAAGACGTCGTAAAACTGAATAATTATGAGACTACGGTGAGACGTTGGAGACGAGTTTTAATCTATTGGGTTATCGGGAAAGTCATGACGCATTTTAGCCATGTTTTGCAAAGGTCATTTATTGATAGAAAGAACAAAGATCAATCAGTGATATAATGCCCGTTTTGTTCGATTACCTTTTGCCATCTTTCAGTGAGCTGCAGAATGCCTCCTTCACAGAAGGACCTGTCTTTTGTGGCGAAAAACAGTACAAGGTGCTGATTTACAGCCTCATCTGAATTGAACGTTATACAACGCAAGGACTGTTGAAGAGAGCAAAACAAGTTGAAGTCTGACGGCGCAAGGTCAGGAGAGTATGCTGGGTGTGGCAACACATCCCACCCAAGCTCCAATGATTTTTGTCGGGTGATCAAACTTGTGTGTGGTCTCACGTTGTCGTGATGGAACACACCACACTTTACGACGAACGCGCTCTGGACGTTTCTGGATGATGGATTCGTTCAAACTGTCCAATTGCCGACAGTACACATTCAAATTGATTGTTTGGTTCCGTGGTAGGAGCTCGAAAAACAGGACACCTTTAAGATCCCACCACACTGAGACCAGAACCTTCCGCTGATGAATGTCTGCTTTGGATGTTGTTTGAGGCGAAGCAGCACGTCGGGACCAAGACCGTTTGCGCTGCACATTGTTCTACACAATCCACTTTTCGTCCCCAGTTATCAGTCGCTTCAAAAAAGGATCGTTTTCCTCACGTTTAATGAGCATATCGCAGATGTTTACACGCGCCGTCAATTGTGCTTCTTTGAGCTCATGAGGAACTCACACATCGGCCTTTCTTATGTATCCCAGCTTCTTCAGGTGGTCGTGAACGCTTGAATGATGGATGTGCAATGTGTCTGTAATCTCTCGTGTCGTGTAACGTGGGTTTGACTCGATCAATGCCTTGATTTGCTTGTCATCAACCTCGGTGGGCCTCCCGGACCGAAGAGCATCGTTGAGGTCAAAATCACCAGCACGGAATTTTGCGAACCACCGCTGGTACTGACGTTCTTGTAGAGCATTATCACCGTACACTATACGCAACTTTTCACAAGCTTGACGCGCGTTTTTCCCTTTACGGAAGTAAAACAGTAAAATATGGCGAAAATGCATAGTTTGGCTTTCCATCTTCAACTTGATGTCAAACCTCCGCAAATCAACCAAATCGCTCACTATTCCCTTTAGACTGTAGCTAAAACTAGTACCTATCGAATGCCACAGTGATAACAGAGTTGCGCATGCCTGTAGTTTTTCCAAAACCGTCCAACCGCCATCGGGTGTCAAAATACGTCATGACTTTTCCGACAACCCAAAACAATCGTACACATTTCGCGTTTTTATAAGTAAAATTTCGAAACTCCGAGCTTTTGGTCAGAGCCGAATAAATTAACTGATATGAATTATATTTCATACGTTTGTTGTTGATGGTTTTAAAACCTTTTCCGCACTAGGACATTTCGATCCGACTAATTCTGGTATCTTCGACGGATACATGTTTTTTGTGAAATTTCCAAACTTTGAGCCTCTGGTCAGAGTCAAAGATATTAACCGATTCGAAAAATATTTCACACAATTCTTAGTGGCGCTCACTCACAACTTTTCCACACTAAGGCATTTAGGTCAGAGAAATTCGGGTTTTTTCGACCCACCCTAACCTTTACATTTATATTTAAATTGAAACACGTGAAACGTTTGTGAAAGTTCAAAACAAAACGAAACGTTAAAATTGAAAACCTTACTTTGGAGCGTAGCCTTATCCGGTTTGATGTTAACATGGTTTCTGCAACCGAAAACTACGCAATTAAAAAATATCTACAGATGAAACTGCAGAAACTCTGTAAGGTATCCTTTTTTTAGAAAAATATAATATCCATATCTCTACTGGATTCGAACCCGGACCCATCTCGGACGAATGGTCAAAAGTCAGCGTTTGGACCGCTGCACTATATGAGCGCTTTCTTCTTTGTGATATATTTTGTTGTCCTTCTCTCTGGTCCTACTGGGCAAATTAACCAGGTATAGCATTTTGTTTTGTTGTTTTTGCTTCGGTGTTCAATGACTACCGTCAGTAAATCTTTAGGCTTTAAATAGTCGCCCGTCCGTAATTTAGGGCAACTGATTCCAGAGAGAGGACAAACGCAGCGCCATCGGACAAACACCGGATCCAAGTGGCAGTGGCATTGCAAAAGCTGAGCATTATTTCCATACTATGTGCTTTCATCCTATTCTAAGGTGACTAGACGTCCTCATTTTCTGGGGACGTCCTCAATTCCGTAAAAACTGATTGAGGACGTCAAATGTCCTCAATTTCTTATTTTTTGTCCTCAATTTTTGAAATGTCCCCCAAAAATTGAAATACGAAAAAATATGCTAAACAAAAGTCTTAGACCTCAATTGAATATACCGAGTGCAACCAAATTCAGCACTAATTACTTATTTTATTGCAGAAAAATGGAGTCATAGAGGTATGGGACTATTTTCTGAAGCGGATGAATTTTCCCATAAATTTAGTTAGAAATCACGCAATATTCATGGGCGACATGTCGAAGCATCGAACAAAGTCATCTCGATAATTGTGGTGCTATTTCGTTTCTGTCTGAACTGGATTTAACTAAAATATTTATAGGATGGGGAGTAAATCTCACCTATTTCAGCACTGCACTTTCTTGCAATTAAGTAAGTGGCTGATGTTCAATTTGGTTGCATTTAATAGATTCCATTGAGAGTTCTACAGCTTTCATTCAGCTGATTTTTCATTAAACTGTTTCTTCAAGTAAAGTTATTAGACTTGGAATATTCCTTCTCATAGCGATAACACGGTATTCCATTATTTCTGTTCGCTTAATGTATAGTAATTTTCTGGTGTCAGACATTTTTTCTTATACAGAATTACGATGAAATTTCAGTATAAAATCAAAATCTAGCTTTGTTTCCATGTGCTGTCTCCTATGAGTAACATTTAAAATTTCTCAGAAGTAATATTATGCATGAAAGTATTTTATTGCTATTTAATACTTATTTTAGGTGAAAATCATCCTTCAGATTCATCTTATATATTTTCCTATGAAACTCAGGCCCTGATTACCGACTAGGCCCGTAAGGCACGGGCCTAGGGCTCCGAATTTTCAGGGGCCCTCAAAATCTCGGTATTTTCTCCCAAACTTTTGATTTTTTTGTTATATTTGTCAAACCTAGAATAAACCAGTCCTGAGAAATGTAAGTTACCGTAAACACCTGCAAACGCAAAAATCAGCGAGCGCCATGAAACAAAAATGGCCGCCATTTTTTTTTGATTGGAGGTTTAACGACCACCGTGAGCAACTCAATGGGCTATAAGCAGTCGCCCGTCCCTAATTTAGGGTCACTGGTTCCAGGGAAGGGAGAGAGCCAGTGCCGTAAGACAAACACAACATCCATTGATTGATTGGAGGTTTAACGACCACCGTGAGCAACTCAATGGGCTATAAGCAGTCGCCCGTCCCTAATTTAGGGCCACTGGTTCCAGGGAAGGGAGAGAGCCAGTGCCGTAAGACAAACACAACATCCATTGATTAATTGGAGGTTTAACGACCACCGTGAGCAACTCAATGGGCTATAAGCAGTCGCCCGTCCCTAATTTAGGGTCACTGATTCCAGGGAAGGGAGAGAGTCAGTGCCGTAAGACAAACACAACATCCATGCCTCACCGGGATTCGAACCCGGACCCCGTTTGGACGAATGATCAGAAGCCATCGCTTAGACCACTGCGCCACCGGGGCGGCGGCTGCCATTGGAGTTACGAAAAAAATAAAAAATAAAAAATGTTCTTTTTGAACTCTACATTCATATAGGTAACCACAAACTAGAAATTATTCTTTTCTAAAATGGTCAAGCAACCTCTGTTGAAGGTATGGGTTCGAATTTCGGTCATAACACATGTAGTGCACAAGGAGATTAGAATAAGACTTCTAGAGGTGCCTTGGGTGCCTTAACCGTGAACCATAAAGTGTGGGAGTTTTTATATTGTTTTCAACAGAGTTTCATATAAAAAATACAATAAATAAAAAAAAACTTTACGGAGTTTTCGTGTAAAAAATGTAATAATAAAATTAACTTTACGGAATTACATATAAAAAATATGTTGGTATCAATATTTAAATTCTTTAACTTTACGGGGCCTCATGCAGTTTCAGCTGTGAAATATTTTTGAATTGCATGGGTTTGGGTTGCAGGAACCATGCTAATACCAAATCGGAGAGCGATACTCTCCATGAAGGAGTAAAGTTTTCAATTTTAGCGTTTTGTTTTGAACTTTCACTAAAGTTTCATATATTTTGGTTTAAAACATAAATGGGAAAGTGCCTCGAAAAATTAAGAATTTAATAAATCCTGCATTTTCTCACACATCGGCAGCAAATTACGATGCAAAATTAAAAAAAAATTACGACAAAATAATGTGATTTTACCACCACAAAATGCATGGCAATAGCCTTGAAAAGCAACAGCTTTTCCACACTTTAATCAAGGAGGTTAGAAGTAAGAGGAGGTGGCAACAGCCCCTCTCCCTGTGCTTCTAGCGTGACGCCATTTTTTTCAGCTGACTACGCCAATGCGCCCAACCTAAGAATCTCCTGTATATCTCTATGGGGAAATCGCGATTTTCAACGGATTTTTCAGACTCTTACTCTTCCCATACAGGCATGAAAAAAATTGAGGCTGAAATATTCATTCCCAAAATAAAAAATTTCTAGAAAAAACAGGAAAATATGTGTTGGTATTTCTTTAAAAAATTGAACAAAATAATGACTTTTTTGAGCGGAAGTGCGTAGTGCGCATGCTTACTTACTGCCCATGTGAAAGTAACGTTGCTTAAAATATAACCAAAAGCCTAAGGTTAAGAAATAAGAAGCCCGAAATATTCCTTCTTTCCATACTTGGTTTGCATGCGCTAAGCAAAACTGCTTAAGCCACAGGAAGTGACGTCACGTTCCCGAACTCTCGCAGCGCAGACTCCCACTTCCTCAGAGAGAGAGCAGAAACAGCTGATCTGTTTTGGCTTCACTCTAAACAGGTTCCTTCACCTCCTCTTCTTCTAACCTCCTTGACTTTAATGACCACCTCTAGCGGTCATATACTTCACGCAAAGTGATACTTCTCTGTTCAGAAGAGCATCTTTAGGTATTTTATTCTAAATTCTTGTTTTGGTCGTGCACGACCTTTAGGCTGTGTGTGTTTCTCTTCACTGAAACAATTAGTGCACTGTGGCCACCTCTAGTTTTCCATTGAAATCCTTAAATTTAAAATCAAATAGTAAACTTCGAGAGTGCCTAAAAATGGTCACAGTGTGAATCCAATTTTTAATCCTCAATATGTCTGCCGCCCCGGTGGCGCAGTGGTAATAAGCGACGGCTTCTGATCATTCGTCCGAGAAGGACTGGGTTCGAATCCCGGTGAGGCATGAATGTTGTGTTTGTCTTACGGCACTGGCTCTCCCCCTTCCCTGGAGCCAGTGACCCTAAAATAGGGACAGGCGACCTCTTATAGCCCTCTGAGTTGCTCACGGTGGACGTTAAACCTTTAATAAGAAAAATTCAATCAATATGTCTCAACTCAGTGGTCTATACGGTGCCGAATTTGTGACGTCCCGGAATGGCGACTGGGCATAAACCAAAGAGGTTAGAAGAAGAGGAGGTGAAAGGACCCGTTTTGAGTGAAGCCAAAACATATCAGCTGTTTCTGTCCTCTCTCTGAGGTGGTGGGAGTCTGCGATGCG
The DNA here is from genome assembly GCA_039090855.1 of Macrothele yani. Lineage (NCBI taxonomy): Eukaryota > Metazoa > Arthropoda > Arachnida > Araneae > Macrothelidae > Macrothele > Macrothele yani. The sequence continues at coordinate 120,939,307 of CM077033.1, forward strand.
GGAGTTCGGGAACGTGACGTCACTTCCTGTGCCTTAAGCAGTTTTGCTTAGCGCATGCAAACCAAAGATGGAAAGAAGAAATATTTCGGACTTCTTATTTCTTAACATTAGGCTTTTGGTTATATTTTAAACATGGTTACCTTGCACATGGGCAGTATGCAAGTAACCATGCGCACTATGCACTTCCGCTCAAAAATCATTATTTTGTTCAATTTTTTAAAGAAATATCGACACATATTTTCCTGTTTTTTTCTGGAAATTTTGTATTATGGGAATGAATATTTCATCCTCAATTTTTTTCTTGCCTGTATGGGTAGAGTAAGGGTCCGAAAAACCCGTTCAAAATCGCGATTTTCCCATAGAGATATACAGGAGATTCTCAGATTGGGCGCATTGGCGTAGTCAGCTGATAAAAAGTGACGTCACGCCAGAAGCACAGGGAGAAGGGCTGTTGCCAGCTCCTCCTACTTCTAAACTTCTTGGCATAAACACACGTTATTTGCATTACGTACCCTGTACAAAAATATAAATTTCACTAAGAGGTGTTAAAAAATATTGACACAAATGAAGGGCATCTACACTGAAGAGCAATTGAATTAGAGATACCTGTCTAGTAACGTGTTTGTCCTTGTTGACGGCGGCGATTCGTCTCGGCATGGACTCGACAAGGCACCGGAAGCGTTGGGAAGCCATACGGATCCACGACCCCTGAACAAGCTCCCACAGTTCACGAAGATTTGATGTACACTGAAGAGCAATTGAATTAGAGATACCTGTCTAGTAACGTGTAGCACCACCTTTCGCCCTTATGACGGCGGCGATTCGTCTCGGCATGGACTCGACAAGACACCGGAAGCGTTGGGAAGCCATACGTATGCACGACCCCTGAACAAGCTCCCACAGTTCACGAAGATTTGATGTACACTGAAGAGCAATTGAATTAGAGATACCTGTCTAGTAACGTGTAGCACCACCTTTCGCTCTGATGACGGCGGCGATTCGTCTCGGCATGGACTCGACACGACACCGGAAGCGTTGGGAAGCCATACGGATCCACGACCCCTGAACAAGCTCCCACAGTTCACGAAGATTTGATGTACACTGAAGAGCAATTGAATTAGAGATACCTGTCTAGTAACGTGTAGCACCACCTTTCGCCCTGATGACGGCGGCGATTCGTCTCGGCATGGACTCGACAAGACACCGGAAGCGTTGGGAAGCCATATGGAACCACGACCCCTGAACAAGCTCCCACAGTTCACGAAGATTGGACGGAGGGGAGTCAGAGCCTCGAACATCTCTCTCGATGGCATCCCAGACGTAGTAGATGAGATTGAGGTCAAGTGACCTAGCTGGCCAAGAAAGTGAGGTCACGTCGGTGGAGTGTTCATCCAACCATTCGGATACAATTCGGGAGCGATGGCACTGTGCATTTTCTTGTTGGAGGATGAGGTCCCCAGTGGGATGTTGAAGACGCACAAACGGGTGCAAATGGTCGTCCAGGATAACCCGGTAGCGTTGACCTGTGAGGGACGATGTCACACGTACCAGAGATCCAATTTAAGTCCACGTAAACAATCCCCAGCTGAGAATGCCACCTCTTGCCGCCCCGGTGGCGCAGTGGTCTAAGGCGCTGGCCTCTGATCATTCGTCCGTAAGGGGTCCGGGTTCGAATCCCGGTCAGGCATGGATGTTGTGTTTGTCTTACGGCACTGGCTCTCTCCCTTCCCTGGAACCAGTGACCCTAAATTAGGGACGGGCGACTGCTTATAGCCCATTGAGTTGCTCACGGTGGTCGTTAAACCTCCAATCAAAAAAAAAAAAAAAAAGAATGCCACCTCCACAAGCTTGAAGAGTACCCTGCTGGCAAGAAGGATCCATCGCTTCATGTGGTTTGCGCCGTACTCGTATTCTGCCATCCGCATGTACCAACGCGAATCTCGACTCGTCAGCCCTAGCAACATTTTCCCACATGTCTAGGGTCCAGTGGTGATGTTTCCGCGCCCATACTAATCTTTGCACCCTGTGATGTGCTGTCAGCAGCGGTACCCTCGTGGGACGATGGCTTCTGTACCCCATAGCGAGGAGATGGTTCTGGATGGTGCGGCTGCTTACACGTTTTTATGCACCAGCGTTAAATTGCGGAGTGATTTCTAGCACTGTGGCCCGTCTATCCGCTGTTACAGTGGGAGCTAGCCGACGAAGACCCCGCTCATTCACACGCTGTCGTCCACGGCAGTTGGCTCTTGCAGGGATGGTTTTACCGGATTCGATGTACTCACGGTGCACCCGTGACACAGTTGCTCGTGAAAATCCCAGTGTCTTCCGAGATAGAGTGACCCATTCGTCGGGCCCAGACAATTTGCCCACGATCAAATGCGCTTAGATCGTTCGTCTTACCCATACTGCGTCCGACTCTTACTGATTCCCGTCGCATCACTCCTTATATTGTCGGATCGCTGCATACGTCATGTCGTTTTCGTTTACAGGGCCGCCCACAGCGCCACATTTGCATAACGCCAGCTGTCTCTAATTCAATTGCTCTTCAGTGTATAAAGTGTACACTTTGCAATGTAAGCATGTAAACTGATAGGAATTGGCAGATTTCCTTCACGTGTAAATGACTTGTTGCAAAGATCACATTCATGAGGCTTGTCAGCAGTGAGAATCCATTGACAAGCTGATAGATGACTTTTTTGTGTGTAAATGACTTGTTACATATTGTTCATTTGTGGAATTTCTAACCAGTGTGGAAAACTATGTGATGTGTGTGTGTGTGTGTGTGTGATTGGGAAGCACTGTGATTACAATTTTTGTAAGTTAAATTACTGTAAGACAAAATTCCTTTACCAAAATGCGTTAAAATTAAATCATTAGGTATTTAAATACTGTAAGGTTAAATCCAATCAGTGCATTGCTGAGGTTTCTCGCCAGTGGGAATCAGCAGATGCGCCCTAAGAAATTACAACCTAACCGGGCATTTTATCCATCTTTACTACAAACATGAAACTGTCCAGCATTGAAGTTGTGGGCTCTTTGAGTGAACAGTTCAAATATGATATAAAACTGAAAGAAGTAAGATAAAATAATTTGCGAAACATAAGCATAAATAGCAGGCAATACATCAATGCTATGTATCTTATCTTTCATTGAAGCATGAATATGACCACGTATTTCCGCACTATGCGGTTCATAATTTTTTTTTTTTTGATTGGAGGTTTAACGACCACCGTGAGCAACTCAATGGGCTATAAGCAGTCGCCCGTCCCTAATTTAGGGTCACTGGTTCCAGGGAAGGGAGAGAGCCAGTGCCGTAAGACAAACACAACATCCATGCCTCACCGGGATTCGAACCCGGGCCCCGTTCGGACGAATGATCAGAGGCCATCGCTTAGACCACTGCGCCACCGGGGCGGCACGGTTCATAATAAAGTGATTGGATGTGAGCATACTTCACAACCTTTTCACCAAGTTGAATTAGCTTCATATTGTCAGAAAAAATCTAGAAACTGCAAAATATGAGCACATTTCACCAATCACGTTGAAACGTTATGTGAATCATGGATGAACAGACATTTGTTTATGCCCAGCGCCATCTTATGACGTTACACGTGGACGACGTATTGGTCAAGAGTGTAGGATTCTGGGAAGTAATTCGAGTTTGAGACGGTTTCGAGTCCCGAATAAGGCATGGGTCATGCGTTTGTCGTAATAATCTGGCTCTCTCCCTCTCCTGGAGCCAGTGACCCTGAACTGGGAACTGACGATTACTTCTAAGCACGAGAGTGGGTCAGCCGTCCCGGTAGAATTAAGCGTTGGTTTCTGACCAGTCATTCGAGGCGGCCTCTGTTCGAATCTCGGCGATGCAGCTGCGTGGTGTAGTTGTCTAACGGCAATGTCTCTCACGCTTTCCTTGAATCAGTTGCTGTAAATTACGAATGTCGAAAGCTTTCAGCCTTTACAGTTGGCAGTGGTGGTCACACAAGATACATAGACTGGAAAACCGTAAGTTAACCTGGCGACATTTGAAGTTCAGTGTTGTACGCAAGGAGGTTATATTACTGGAGACACCACTGGCTCTGCCACCATAGGTCACAGCTAATCTGTGGTGTGACGTCTAAATTATACCGTTGATGAAACAGTAAGCTTGATCATCATTGATAAAGATTATTGAATTACTCATTTTATCTGTTTATACGCTTAGAAGCTTTTGTTCCATTGGTTTCAAAGCAGCATCTCTACTGCGGTTGCGCCGTGCCTACTCATGACGTCATTTGCAGCACAGACGTTGACTTATGGCGGCCAATGCTGCGTGGATAGGAGTAGTGTCTCGTGTCTCCAGTAATATAACCTCCTTGATTGTACGTCACGAATCTGTCACGTCTCGTCTAGGCTTCTCACCACCTTTTCTAATGTTTTCCTTGAAATAACAGAGGTGTTTTAGTATTTTAAGTGCAGGATAGTTAGCTAGTAACCTTTTGCACTTACTTTATCTCTAAACATTAAGTTAAGGTGCTCAATGTTTTCTAGAAACTTGTCACATTTACCGTGACCTGCAGTTTCAATCTAGACTTCTCACCTCCTTTCCTAATCGTTCCCTTGAAGTAAGAATTGTTTTAGTATTTTAAGTGCAGGATAATTAGCTAGTAACCTTTTGCACTTACTTTATTTTTAAATATTAAATTGAGGGACTAAGTTTTTACTAGATCCTTGTGTCATTCACCAGAGTATGTATGGCTCTAAAGTGAAGGTTTTCTGGTTAAACCTTCAGATGTTTGCTAACCTGTGCTTCTTTTCCGAGACTTTTCATCCTCGAGATTTGTAATTGTCTAAATTCTAAATTATATGAAGAGCGAATTTCTTTCTATCATATTTAATTTTACTTATTTTTTCTCCCGTTTAGTAGCTATTACGAATTAACTCATAATACTGCGGGGAAAACTTCCAAAATTAAAATTTTTGTTCTCGGCAAATTCTCTTAAGAATAAACAAATGGCCACATTAAAATGTTTTTTGACATTACTTAGAGTGTGAAATACGAATTTCACGCAATTAGATCGCGCAGTTTGCAAGCGACTGAAGCCGAAATATATTTTACACGTAGGACAAGCAACGTTTCCCTTGAATTATTTCATATCTCCCAACATTACGATAATGATGTTTTTTTAATCGCAAGTTAAAAGGCGCAATGTCTAATTTATACCCCATTAAAAAAATTAATACGCAGTATTAAAACAACGTAAAATTTCTTCTTTCGCGTAGTTAAAAGAGCTTAATAAACGTTGCTTACATAGGACACACGCCGTTTTATCCGTACAAGCTATGTGGTCAAAATGTCGCCAGCTATTGCCTCTCATTTGCACAAGAACTTCCAGTCTAAGTTTGTGGTGGCCATTATATCCCGAAATAAGTAATAAAGAGTTGGTAATGGATTTCAACGAAACTCGAAACAAACAAAAAGGTGAATTTAGTCATTTTTTTTTTGATTGGAGGTTTAACGACCACCGTGAGCAACTCAATGGGCTATAAGCAGTCGCCCGTCCCTAATTTAGGGTCACTGGTTCCAGGGAAGGGAGAGAGCCAGTGCCGTAAGACAAACACAACGTCCATGCCTGACCGGGATTCGAACCCGGACCCCTTACGGACGAATGATCAGAGGCCAACGCCTTAGACCACTGCGCCACCGGGGCGGCTTTAGTCATTTGAAGTTACGAAAGTTCTTTGCCTTCTCAAGTTTAACCGTATATGGCACGGTATTAAATATTTTTGTCTTTGTTTCGCCGTTTAATAAGTACCACGAGACAGAGGTAGAGGTATAAGGAATCATGCTTCCCTAATTTAGGGCCATTGTTCACAGAGAAGGGAGTTAGCCTGCGCCGTAATGCAAACACTACATCCATGCTTTACGAAGGACTTTAATCTGGGCCCAGATAAGACGTTTGTCCAGGCACTTACCTCTCTGATCCCTCCACTGGGAGGTCGATATGATATAAATATCCGTATCTTTAGTTTTCCTGAAAAAAAAAAAATACTTTTTGGAATTTAAAATTAAATAAATTAATTAAGCGTTAACTTTTTCAGTAACTTTCCTTAACACAATTAACGAGTGGTCCGAAGCAAGAGCTTCATATAAAAAATACAATGTTAGAAAATATATATAAAAAATATGTAAAATAGCTAATTGTTTTGTTGAGACAGCGTTCGAGTTCCGGATAAGACATCGATGGGGAATGTGTCGGTCCTTTATTTAAAAATTTAGCTTTAGAGTAGGGTTAGCAAAGACCTTTTGGTGGGCTAGAGACTCATTACCATCTTAAATGCTCATGGAGGTTTTTAAACTCTAAAAAAAATATATGAAAAATATTCCTGAAAACTGAAATCGGAATATTTGTCAATTTCTCGGTGCTCGCGCGGTGAAACCGTGTCGGTAACCGTATTGGTGACGTTTTTTGCATTGTCACCATCATCATCATCAACTGAGAGCCGGTATTTGTTCTTATAATTTGCACGTGACCGAAATTGTTCTCTTTGGGTTTTGTGTCCTGTTCGAGGTGGTGGTTAGTCTCGCTGGTCTTTGTTTGAAGCGCAATTTTAGTTCAGGTTCCCCAAATTTTAACCATGCCTGATTTGGATCCTGTAGGAATGAGCGATACCGAAATGGAAACCTTTGCTTTTCAGGCAGAAATTGCCCAGTTAATGAGTCTTATCATTAATACTTTCTATTCGAACAAAGAAATCTTTTTGCGAGAATTGATTTCTAATTCTTCTGATGCCCTTGATAAAATTCGATACGAATCCCTTACTGATCCTTCGAAATTGGATAATGCGAAGGAACTTTATATCAAACTGATTCCCAACAAAGATGAACGCACGCTTACTGTTATTGATACAGGTATAGGGATGACCAAAGCTGATTTGGTTAATAATTTGGGAACCATTGCGAAGTCTGGAACAAAAGCTTTTATGGAAGCTTTACAAGCTGGTGCAGATATTTCTATGATTGGACAGTTTGGAGTGGGTTTCTATGCATCCTATTTAGTAGCAGATAGGGTCACTGTATCTTCAAAGCACAACGACGACGAACAATATATCTGGGAATCCTCTGCAGGTGGTTCTTTCACCATACGCCCAGATCATGGTAAGTCAAAAACTATTTGAAAAATATTTATTAATAAAGTCACCAGCTATATTGTAAGTAGTTGTATTGAATTTAGTATTCGACCGTACAATGGGAAGAGAAATTTTTTTTAGTTATTAAAGTAGTCTGATGTGAACTGTTGCCTACATATATTAAAAACTGAAAGTATCTTGTTTTATAGGAAGTGTGGAAATTTGTATTTTTATTCAGTGCTTTTTGGCACAACTGCAGGATAAAAGCACTTAATTGGAAGTCTAACCCTGAGTAATGGGTGTGTCTAATTACTAGGTAGTGAAATGAAATATTTTAGAAGTAGCTTATGAATGTGTGTTTGAAACGAATAAGCAGCCAACATTTTTATATGAATTTTGAATATTAGATTTTCCGTGAGGGAAAAAGTTGCAGAAAAAAATATCAGATTGGTAAAATATTCACAATTGTCAAAATTGCGCATTAAAGTAGTGAAATTTCTTGTTTAGTATACAATCTAGAATTCCAGTACATATTGGAGGTGTCAGGTAAGTGTTTTTGTCCACTTGTATAACACAAGTAAATGCTCTGTTGGGGTAAGGTGAAATTAAAAATTCAGTAAAGCAAATCTAGTACCGTTTTTTTTTTTTTTTTTTTAAATAAAAATTTGAGAATAAACCATGCTTAATCAGATCTTATTCATTCTAAGAAAAAAATTTTGTGCTGATTTCAATGAAAAAAAATTGATAATTTCTGTAAATAGAGTGGGCCAGAATTAACTGCTGATTAAAAACAAGTACAAGTGGTGATCAGATTGATGCGCCATTTTTATATGCAGTAGTCTTTCCTACAATGCAGTTTCAAGCAAAGTAGTTCTGCATGAATTGCTTGCATACAATTTTGGTAACCAAAACAATTTACACCCTGTAGTGTTTCTTTTTGAAAATTGAAGTGCAGTTTCTTCCTTTTGAACTTTACCCCATGGGCTCATTTGCTCAAATCTGCAGCTGCAAATGCTCAGCAACTGCACAAGAGCAATGTTAATTCTGCAAGAGCTGAGCAATGTGGGTTTTTAGCAATATGTTCTTAAATAATTCTTTCAAGTAATTTTTTCACTCTACATCAGTTAATGTGCAGGATCTAAATGCTGCTTTTTGTAGATAATTTTCCTTCATAAAATGCATTTCCAATTTGCTCCTTACAAACTATGTCGATGCAGCATCTATTATTGTTTGACGGAAGATGTAAAGTATGTGTGAGCAGGCTGTGTGCAAACTTCAGTGATGCATGTGAATTTGGGAACTACTTGAAAGGTTACTGAAATCTCTATTGTAGTAAGTAACGTGGCACATTCAGTATCGTTTGCAAGAAATTGGATACTCCATTGTACAACAAAGAATACATAACAAGGATTTCTTGTGCGTACCTTAATTTGAAAGGTGTTGAAATGTAGCGTAGTCAACTCCAGAAAATCCTCGTGAAAAGGAGTCTCAATTCTTCATCGCAATCTTTCCATCAGGCCCAATGTCTTCATGATACTAAACCTAAATTGTTGTTCAAACAAAGGCTATTGTACATCAATCTGTCTTTGTCTTTTTGACTTGGTGTTCTCAAATCAGTATCCACATTGCACGACGTGAAATTATGTCCCTTTTGAGTTGTGATAGCTGTTAAACAATCCAAAAAACAAAAATTTCGTTTGAAAATGACCGTGGAAATTTACTAAAAGACTAAGCCACCGAATGGTATGTACAACGGAAACCAAAATTAAACAAAGAAGTTGGAAGTAAAATTAAACAAAGAAGTTGGAATGAATGTTGCAAGAACCCTAAAAGATTTTAAAAAGCCATGGAATTGCTCGTCTCGCGAACCAACACGTCATTCAGCGCGTTTCGCAAGGCATCCTCGACTGAAATCGTGAATCAACTGGTTGAGGATGCCTTGCGAAATTGTAGGCGAAACGCGTCTGAAGTGTTGGTTCGTGAGACAATGAGGTCTTTTAGGGTTCTTGCAACATTCATTCATTACTTCAACTTTTGTTTGTTTGTTTAAAAACAAGTTTTCATTGTACATACCATCCAGTGGCTTAAATATTGTAATTTTTATTATCAAATTTGGATTAAACTTCCGTATTCAGCCCCAAATAGTTCAAACACTTTTGTGGTACTTCTATCCATCCGAGGGGTTTACCAAAGCGTTTGTTTGAGATGGTAGCTTTTGTGATTATCACAACGGGTTGTTAATTTTGAGATGAGTTATATCCTCAGGTGTATCGCCCCTCCTTTAGGTAAGGGGGTGGGTCACAACTAAAGACAAAACAAAGGAGCCGGAAATATAAATATTTGCTTAATACAATGAAAATTAATTATGATAATTAGAAAAATTAAGATAAAACAATTAGATAATGATTAAACAAGGAAGCCGAAAATATAAATATTTGCTTTCCAGATAGAAGTCACATAAGTGTTTGAACTACTTGGGGGCCAAATACAGAAGTTTAACCCAAATTTGTTTATTATATTGTTTAACAGCTATCACAACTCAAAGTAAGGTACATAATTCATGTCGTGCGATGCGAGCATTGATTTGAGAATCGAACACCAAGTCAAAAGATTGATGTACAATAGCCTTTGTTTGAACAGCAATTTAGGCTTAGTAGCATGAATTGGGCCCGATGGAAATGTTTTCGTGAAGAACTGCTTTTCACGAGGATTTTCTGTGGAGCATTCAACATCTTTTAAACAAAGGTATGTACAAAGAAATCACTTAAATATTTTTTGTGGTTCTTGTAAATGATACTCAACGTGGTGAACAGAATGCCGTGGTACTTATTACCATAAAGAGATTTCAGTATTAATATCCACATATGCATATTAGTATGACAGTACTATAGGCAGTGATTTTTATGAACTTGAAAGAGTTTGTAATCGAAAGACCACCCAAATCATAACTTAGGAATGAAGTTAAACCTTCAAATAATGGTCATTGCTTGACTAGAAAAAAGTCACCATTGTTTGGAGTTTAAAAGTTAACATTACAAGTCTACTGTTTGTGCAAAATAAATGTTTGAAGCCTGTGCACGCCGCAGTGGTCTAAGCAATGGCCTCTGATCATTCGTCCGAAAGGGGTCCGGGTTCGAATCCCGGCGAGGCATGGATGTTGTTTTCCTTACGGCACTGGCTCTCTTCCCTGGAACCAGTGACCCTAAATTAGGGACGGGCGACTGCTTGAGTTGCTCACGGTGGTCGTTAAACCTCCAATAAAAAAAAAGCCTGTGCACGAAGAAATTATTTTTATTGTGAATTTAATATTTTTTGTTGTGATAAGTGCAAGAATTTTCCCTGGAACCAGTGACCCTAAATTAGGGACGGGCGACTGCTTGAGTTGCTCACGGTGGTCGTTAAACCTCCAATAAAAAAAAAAAAAAGCCTGTGCACGAAGAAATTATTTTTATTGTGAATTTAATATTTTTTGTTGTGATAAGTGCAAGAATTTATTTCTTTTGTGACTAATGCTTTCCAAAAGTGAAAAACTGCAACACAATTCAACTTCTGACAGAAGGTAAGTAAGCAACAAAAATCCAACGGAAAAACTAAAAATACTGTCCCTGGAGACTACAGAGAATAAGATTCAAATTCAATAAAAGTACAGTATTAGATACTGTTTTGTGCTGTAAAAAAATTTCATTGATTTGTATTAAATTTTGGTAGTGAATTATTGCCAAATTCTCCCAGGCAATTCAGCTACTGCTGAATAAAACTTGGCAAAATAATTAAATTCTGGTGTGAAAATGGTGTAGGAAACTACTTGATCGGTGTAAAACCTCTGTTTTGCTAATAAACTCGAGAATTCGCACTTGTCCACCTGCATCAGTAAATAAGCAAACGATTTGTAAAGAAATTCTTGTTAATATAAGTGTTACTCGCCAGTTTTAACATTCAATAACATATTTGTTAAAATGCCCAATGTATCGGTACCTGTTTTGCTAATGGGTCAATTTCAAATCGCCCAGAAAAAAATTAATTTGTTGCTCAACTTTGTAAATTTTTTGCCCAAGTGTTCCTTAGTATTTTGAGTTAAAACCATGGTTTACCAAATTTTTTAGTGGCCATTTTGTAATAGTGATGTTATGCAGTTTTTGGGCAAAATCGCATTCTATGAAAAGTTGTGTAAGTCCCTTAATTTTTACGTTTTTAATCAGAATAATTTTTAAACCATATTCCTCTTCATAAAATAATCTGCTTTAGGTAATGATCTTTCCTAAGTAGTAAGGAAATCCTAAACTATGAATAAAAATATTTAAAATGCTAAAAATCACATTTTTTTCCTTTTTTGTGTAGAGCCTTATCAAACATTGCATTATAATTCAATAAATTATTTTCAACACCCAATGTCTCCAAAGGGACTGACATAAAATTATGAAATTTTCACAGAATAGACTTTTTAGTTGGAACAGCATAATTTAATGACTGAGACTTAAATGGTTTCAGACATACATACAGCCATGCATAGAAGTTGGCTAAAAACTGCATGTATTTAATCTCCGACAGAACAATAGAAACGGGAACAAAAAAGCCTATTTATTCTATTCTTTTACTAAATTAGTTATTGTTTGAAATCAAACTTATTAATAAACTAAAGCTGCCAATTAAGATTTTGTAAACTTGTAAAGCTTTAAAAAGGAATACATAGTAAAGTGAACAGGTTAACTGTAATTAAGTTTTACCAAGATATGTCTGTCCAGGAAAAAAAAACACTGTCAGTAATGATACACAAGCAATAGATACTCATTTTGGTCCCTTTTTGAATAAACTTTTCAGCCTTTTCAAGCAAAAATACCCTGTAAACATAATTAGATCTGCGTTCTGTTCTTTACAACCTTAGTGGTGTTTTTCTAGGATCATTTGAAACTCGCAGCATTAGTGTTCGTAAGTATCGTCAGAATTCAAAATCATCTTAACACCAGCTACAGAGATTTGTTAGATTTCCCTGTTTGTCATACTGACCATCAAAACTGCATGTTTAATAAGTGTTTAGAATGCCTTGGACTGGAAGCTTTACTTGAGATTTTAATGAATGAAATCAAAAGCATGCCTGATGAGATATCATTCAAGCAAGTGGGTGAGCACACCGACAAGGCAGAGTTAATAACAGTAGTCCAACAAAGTGATGAGTTTCTAGAATCCCTTGTAGAGAAAATGTCACTGAAAACATTGTTTCAAAAGTTTAGTCTCAGTATTTCAAGGAATTAAAAGAAAACATTAAAGATGGTGTATATGTAGTTCTTGGTGTTTTTCAGAAAATGCTGTTTCGCACTGCAGGATGAAATACAAAGCTTCCATTGGGTTAATAAATAAGCAATGGTACATCCATTTGTTTATTATTACAAGGAAGATAAAATTTGCTGCAGAAGTCTGACATAAGCGATCATCTTGATCATGCTTTTCAACGGCATGTAATGTGAAAATATGAAGAAATGAACTTGTGCACCAAAAGCTATTAAATCAAAAACAAATGCAGTCTCCTGCACGATACACTTTAATGCTGCACTGTTTCCGATGACACAATGGCGTCAACGGAAACAGTGCAGCGGTAAGTAGCCTGTATACTGTACAAGACATTGCCGATTATTGCACGTGCGCGTTAACTGCCAAGTCCAAATAAAGTTCAGTGGTAGTGACCTGGCCCAAAAGTGTTCTCCAAGGAAAGGGGATAAACACCGGGTGGGTCATCGTTACAGCATCTTTCACCATTGACGAATGTTAGTACTTTCACAAAAAAGTATTGATCGATGATTCGTGGGAAAATCCAGAATAATGGTGTCATTCCAACAGAGTAGGTACGAACCATTTAAACAGTCTCGACAAAGATGTAGCACCAGAATGCGTTCTGAGATTATACTGATGTTCGTAAATGCGCCGCCCCAAATTAAGAGTGGTTGATCCCACATAACTTAAATCGAGCTCTGCAGGGTTCGATTTAAGTGGGACCAAATATACACTGACTGTTTACACATTCAACAGTCTGTCCTTTTTAACAGTGTTAAATAAAGTATGAGACCATACACCAAACTTGTTTGTACTTGTGACATGTTCTTTAAGATGTTACATACAGGTGGTATATATTGAAAAGAGCACACAAATTGGTAGTCAAATTTGTCTGCGGTAGACCAATTGATTTCTTAACAATGAAGCTATCAATCCTGTGACGAGGGTAACTGAAAGTCGAGGCAAACTGTTTAATCCTAGCTAACTCTTGGTCCTGGAGATCCTGTGTTTCAGAGTGTGTGAACGCACAATTAATAAGAAAATGAAAATTAGCCTTGCTTTCACACACTCTTCCACACAGGATCTCCGGGACCAAGAGTTAGCTAGGATTAAACAGTTTGCCTCTACTTTCGGTTACCCTCGTCGCAGGATGGATCGCTTCATTGTCAACCGCAGACAGCTTTGCTTGCAGATAAATTTGACTACCGATTTGTGGGATCTCCATTCCGTGTATACCACCTGTATTGTAACATCTTGAACGTCTCACAAGTACAAACTCAAGTTGGGTTTAAGGTCTCGCACTTTATTTAACACTTAAAAAGGAGACTATTGAATGTGTAAACAGTTACTGTGTATATTTGGTTCCACTTAAATCTACTAACCCTGCAGAGCTCTATTTGTTATGTGGGCGCTACCACTTGTAATTTGGGGTGCCACATTTACAAACATCGGTATAATCTCAGGACACGTTCTGCTGCTACATCTTTGTCGAGACTGTTTAAATGGTTCTTACCTATTATGTTGGAATGACACCATTCTGGATTCTCTCGGGAATCTTCTATGGTGAAAGATGCTGTATAGATGAGATACGGGGAAAATAAGGCAAAAAAAAATTGTTGCCTATAAATTCCAAGTAAGAGGCTACCACTAAGTGAAAATGAAATTTAAATTATTCAAAACATCTAAGTGTGAAGAATATGACTACAAGATTTTGTTAGCAATTACATTTTCATTCCAAAAGAACGATAGCATGCATTTGTGACAGCAAATGGTGGGTAGATAAAGTTGGGACATCAGTGGAAAAAATGACTTGGTTCATTTTTTTCATCCATCTGGGCCAAGAACTGCTTTTCAGCTATCAAAAATTGATACAGTGTGATTGCCTATAAGTAAAGTTCTTCAAAAGCTGACACCACTAAAACTTCCTGTAGCTACTGGACGAACATCACAGAAAAAATGTGTAATGCAATCTCAGAGCTGTTTCACTTAGTTCAAAGAATAGCTTGTGACTAAGTTAATCAGATAACCAATTTATACATAATGTATATAAAATACTAATGTAAATAGAAAAATTAATTGTGCTAAGTTCCATTTTTCAGAAGCAAATATTAGTAAAACAATAGAACAAATAGAGGCTCTTTGTTCCTGTTTCTATTCTGTCTGAGATTAAATACATGCAGTTTTTAGCCAACTTCTATGCTGTATGAGTCTGGAACCACTTAAGTCTCAGTCATCAAATTTATATGCTGTGTTCCAACTAAAAAAAAGTTTATTTTGTGAAAATTTCATAAATTTTACAGTCAGTCTGGACCTTTGGAGATCTGTGTTGAAAATAACAATTTATTGAATTAATGCAATGTGTTTGACAGGCTCTACACAAAAAAGATGCGTCTCAGATTTAAAACAGCAAGTAGTCATGCTAAAGACATGTGCAGGGAAAAATATTTTAGGTGTTATTTCCTTCAAAGAAATTATTGGATTGTAAAAAGGGATATTTTAGCATTTCAATTTTTTTTATTCATGGTTTTTAGGATTTCCTTACCACTTAGGAAAAATCATCTATTACCTAAAACATAATTTTATACAGAGGAATTGGGTTTTTAAATTATTCTGATAGCTAAAAATAAAGGAGTTACGGCCCATTCCATCTCAATTCAGGCAGAGAATACCAACATGTCAG
The DNA here is from genome assembly GCA_039090855.1 of Macrothele yani. Lineage (NCBI taxonomy): Eukaryota > Metazoa > Arthropoda > Arachnida > Araneae > Macrothelidae > Macrothele > Macrothele yani. The sequence goes on from CM077033.1 coordinate 120,954,362, forward strand.
TTGACCCCCTTAGATTTGTTCTAAAAAGTTATACATGTTGCTTAGACATTTTACTGAAGGACAGAACAATATATTCTAATTGCACAAACAATATCAGCTATTCAGCATTTCCAAATTGTATGAAGATAATTCTTGTTATCCTTGCATCATTTTTCTGCAGATTCTGGAAATGAAACCAGTTGATTTTTACAGTGTCAGTTTAGAGCAGTCCCTGCAGTCCATCTAAATAAAAATTTAATTTACACTTCTGTCAGTCACCATCTGGAGACTCAACATCTCTCTTTCAACCATGTGAAAAAGGAGCTAACTGAATGGATTGCTACACTTTTGCCTTCCTGTTCAGCTGGGTCATTCGAGTGTTCCCACTGCTTATAAGCATCTTCAGAAAGGAAATCTTCATTATAAGCAAGATCGAAGATCTGTAGAAGTACACCTGAATGAAGTAAACATGAAATTAAGATATGTTCGAAAAAATGTACCATTTCAATACAGTAGCTACTCCTACTACAGATATAAGATATTCCAAATGGATTTGCTCCAAAAAAATTATATCACTTGCTGCGCCATTTTAAAATTTGGTGAAAAACACGTTTTTTGAAAGGAATGTCAAAAACGGCATATTTTAAAAATGTTATTGCGTTTAAACTATTTAGGCGATTCAGTTCATTTTTGTTTTATTTTGTAGCTAATGAATTGATTTTAACTTGACATACTTTAAATATGCATGTTATAATTATTAGTAATTAAATAAAAATCCACATTTTAGGTACAAAATTTTGGTTTTTGACATTTAACGATTTTTTTTTCTTACACTAAAAAGTTTTTTAAATAAAGATGGCAATGTGTAGTCCACCAATGGTAGTTTTACAGCAAATTTTATTTATTGCCTAACATATATACAGTCTATACAATTCAACTTCAAAATATGCAAAAGTACAAAAATGCACTATTTTCAAGTAGCAATAACTCAAACCCCATTTTTTAAAAATCTTAAAACTTGACCTTATGTTGTCCTATTAGTATATTATCAATTGGTGGGGGCAGAATTGTGTTTTTGCCTGGTAAATTTTGAACGTTTTTTGAAAATGACACTTCTCCTGCATTTGCAGGTCGCAAATAGAAACGATACAAAAATGTATACAATTGTTCTTTACAATGAAATTTTAAATCCACCCTGATTTTTAAGCTCCACTGAACACTTTTATAAGTAAACTTAAGTTACTCATTTAGAAAAGAATAATGAAAAAAGAATAAGAAAAGCAAAAAATGTGGAAAACCGAGAACTCATCTGTCTTTTTACAATTTTCTGATTTCTGTAACACTAAAACAAATAATCGTAAACAACTCCATGTTAGCCGAGATCTATAAACATTATACTAAAATAATTAGAGAGTAAGTTTACATAAAGTTCAGACACTGCAGTTCTGTTGGATCTGGTTCAGCTCCTTGGTATCGAAAATGTGGAGTCGAGCGGATTGTCCGCTGGGAGTAGGTTCCTTCACCTTTAGCACTACATTGTTTAATAGCACTGCACATACATCCTCTCTTTCCACATTCCTCTGGCCATTGGAACCCTTTAGCTGGGGATGCATAAACGACAGTAATGTCTTCAAGCTCTAGAGATGTGCTCTTTATCTGTCCCATCCACCAATAATCATTATATACGCACCCAACAAATTGACCTATGAAATCACTCAGAGTACCTGTTTTTTTACTTGGCTTGTTATTTCTACTTTCTGCACATTATGTTTAATTGTTCTTAAAGCTTCATTATTTTGCACCAACCAATTAATGCTGAGATTGTAATCCTGCAACAGGTTTTACAGTGATCCATTCTTTTTCTTTACGAGACCTGGATTTTTGAACAACTTCACTTTTGAGGTGCAGTATTTTCATATTATGTATAAGGTTTGAAATTGTACAAACAAATGAAGCTGCATCTCTTATGGCTTCCACAGATTCTTTTTGTAGATTAAATCTTGTAGCATAATGCTTGCATATGCCACCTATACCATCATCGCATGCACTCTTACCATGCCCAGGAGCTGAAAATATCCATTTTCTTTCTATAGTTGGATTACCTAACTTAGACAACTCATGCAGTTGATATCTATTTTTGAAATGTGCGGCAGCTCCATCTGAAACGTAAACTACTGAGGTCTTAGTTTCCAATGGATACGATTTTGAAATGTCATTTTTTATAAGACCTATGGCACAGAGAGCAGGAGCTGTGTCATGGGTTATATCATCAGACACTACTGCAAAACTTTCTTTCACTTGACCAATTTGTGCAACACATGTAAACAATGAGATTTGTACATTTTGCCAGTGATAGCTTTGTATCTCATCAGGCAATATAACTGACCAGTTCTCTTCAAAATCAAAATGTAAAACACACAGAACTCCCTTTCGCAGAGATTTTAGCTTTGGGTATTCCTTCTCTCTGGATTTTTCGGATATAATTATGAGGAATTGCTTTATTAATCCAATGTCTAGCATATTCGAGGAACCTTTCAGTAGGTAGTTTTCTTTATAAGGTCATTATGTTCCCAAATAGCATATGTAACTACTACTTCATTCAACAAGCCAAGAGTATCAGCTGTCAGTGCATCTGTACCGAGACAGTCACCACACATTTGGAGCCAACAATCTTCATTGTCTGTAAGTTTTGTTACACAAACACTTAAGTAAAACAGCCTCTTCAGTATACTTTTCATTAGTTACATTTTGGAGAGCTATGCTTATTAGTGAAAGATTACTACAGTGAATGCAAGTACAAACTGCTTGTATAGGTTGAATTTTCACCCACTTTGGACATAGTGAATAAAATTTTGAAAGTCCAATTTTTATTCCTTCGTTTTCCTTTTTCAATATACTGCGTCTCTTTGATTGATCTTGTCATAAATCTTTTTGCCTTTTTAACTTTCTCACCATTACCATCTTTAACACATAACATCTTTTTTGTTAGGACTCTCTTGTGCAGTCATCTAGGTAGTATGACAAAGCAATTGCCTTAGTATCTGCAGACAATGGATGTCCACTGTAGGGATCAGGTTTAGCATAAATTCCTTTTTCTTTTTTAACACTACGTGACTTATCTATGATGTACTTTGAGTACATGATAGGTAACTTTGCCTCCAGTTGCGTTTTAGTAAAAGTGTGTGGTAACAGTGTCAACAATTGCACTTTTCCATTGTATTTAGAATTTTGAAGTGCTGTGTTAATGTTAAAAAAACCACTGATTGCAAGTATAACAGTCAGGTTTTTCAGCAGAAGGTTGACTTGAAATGTCACTATTGACACTATACACTTCTAATTTCTTCACAGATGAGTTACTAGTACTTCCTCTAATTTCAACTTTTTTCTTTTTACATAACTTTGCCTCCTCTCAGGCCTAACTTGTGAAGGGGATTTCAATGGCGACATATTTACATCAAGAATGTTAATACTTTTGTTGACAGCATTTACAATCTCCTCACTTGCAATAAAAGGTTCATCAGATGAAATTTCTTGTTCAGGTTCATTTGTAAGTTCCCCAAATTTTTTTTTATAAAAAACAACACAATTACTACACAAACTATCATTACTTTTTACAATAACAGACCTACCTACAATCCTTTGAATTGAATCAGATAAATCAACACCATATAACCTCACTCTTTTTGTATACAGTTTTTTTGTCTTTTAATATAGTCCACACACTTAATTTGTTCAGAACTATGATAATCTGACATTATTAAATAGGCATATTCAGCAAAAATGTAAAAAACATCTGAGAAATCACAAACACAATAAGTGTTACTCTTCCAAACAAAAGAACACTGCACAGTAGTTATAGCACAGGTGGGTGTGGCCATGGAAGGGGAGGGGAGGGGCTAGTGAGACAGTTGATTAGCTGTGCAGTGAGCAAACACTGGTCATGCATGTGCATGTATGATCCTTTTGTTTCACCATTGCACAGGTGTAGAACAAGCTTATTTGTTTAAGCATTAAGACTAGGTCAGTTCATTTAACTAACTTTATTACAGAATTTATTATATAATTAAAATTATTTTATATTTTATTTACTAGATTAATATTTTAAATATTTTTACTTTAAGTATTATAATTATGTAAGGTCAGGTGATGCGTAACATCACAGCCTCTCCTTGACAAATGTCAACCCCGCCTTCTCGTGGTGCATCCTGTTCCCACTAAAGGGGCTCTGGCGACCGCCAATAGCGGTATAACTATACCATCGGGATCAGAGGAAATGCTATCCCACACTCACCAACCCGCTTGGCCAGCGTGGTGAGTTATGGCCAAACACCTCCAAAATGACTCTACAACTTAAATCTTGGCCCTCAGTCTCCGGCAGCTGGAATGTACCTGGCCAAGGCAGCGGCCAGTGCGACATGAAGGCAGAGGGTGCTAAGAATCCCCGGAGAACCGGACTAGGCTGCCATTTGATGCTGACCTTGGCTACCTATAACGGACGCTCCCTATCTTCTGATTCAAGGCTTCTTGAATTGGAAGAGGAACTACAAAGGATCAAGTGGGACATCGTCGGGCTAAGTGAGGTAAGGAGAAAAGGAGAAGATCTCATTGAACTGAAAAGTGGACATCTCTTCTATTATCGTGGGACAGATACTGGCAGAACTAGTGGTGTTGGATTTATAATAAACAACAAACTGAAGGATAAAGTTGTAGAAGTTGAAAGTTCCTCTGACAGAGCTGCACGACTCGTTATCCAACTCTCGAGAAGATACCAGGCTCAGATTATTCAAACTTATGCACCCACCACAAGTCATCCTGAAGAAGTAATTGAAGAATTTTATGAGGAAATTCGTCATCTAAATAATAAAGGTAAGCAGCACTTGAAGATAATTATGGGAGATTTCAATGCAAAAATAGGGCAACGCGGCAACAGAATGAAACTTCAGTAGGTAAATTCGGTCACGGCAACAGAAACCAGCGTGGAAATACTCTCGTTGAGTTTGCAGAGTCAGAAGGATTTTTCATCTTGAACTCCTTTTTCAAGAAAAAGCCACACAGGAAATGGACATGGAGACATCCAATTGGAACGACAAGTGAAATTGATTTTATTATGTGTAACAAAAAATTCGTCATCGAAGACTGCAGTGTGCTGAACAAGTTCAACACAGGTAGTGACCATAGATTGGTGAGATGTAAGATGCACCTCAACACTAAACTGGAACGTGGCAAGCTCATAAGACAAACAAAATGTATTGACATAACCAACCTTAAAAAACACCATAATACTTTCAAGTTAGAACTGAAGAACAGATTCTCTGCTTTAGAAGGCCTAACATCGGAAGAAGTGGATATTTCGGAAGTTAACAGAAAAGTAACCAAAGCTCTAATGGAAACAGCAACAAAATTAGCTGGGTCTAAGAACAAGTTGCATGTGAACAAATTATCAGGAAAAACCAAAATGTTGATGCAAAAAAGAAGAGAGATGAGGACAACTAAAGAAGATGTGACTTCCAAAGTGGAATATATAGAGCTATGCAAGACAACACGAAAAAGTATCACTGAAGACGTAAGGAAATTCAACTGTGAGCTAGTGAGGAAAGCAATTGAAAACAACCAAAGCCTTAAGATAGCAAAGGGACATCTCAGTAAGGGAAGAAAACAGATTATGGCTCTGAGAAAAGAAGATGGTTCTATAACAAGAAATAGAGGCGAAATTTTGACAAGAGTGAAAGATTTCTACTCCAAATTATATGAAAGGGATGATACATGTACTCAGACATCATGAAAGGTACCAGAGTTCTTCCAGTCCTCCCAGCAGAAGTTGCTCATGCAATCAAGAACATGAAGCGGGGGAAAGCTCCAGGAGAAGATGGAATTACTATAGACATCATACAAGAAGCAAGTGGAGAAATCGAAACAGTACTCGCCCAAATTTTCACTCGATGCCTTAATGAAGGGAAGATTCCTGAGGATTGGAACAATGCTACAATGATCCTGCTACATAAAAAAGGTGACATTGAGGATCTCTGGAACTACAGACCTATCAGCCTCCTATCAGTGGTTTATAAAATCTTCACTAAAGTTCTTTCACACCGCTTGAAGGTAACACTGGACACGGCTCAACCGAGAGAACAAGCTGGATTCAGGAGTGGCTACAGCACAATAGATCATATCCACGTACTGAGAGAACTAATTGAAAGAGCGAGGGAATATGAACTTCCATTGTGCATGGCTTTTATCGACTATGAAAAAGCCTTTGATTCGGTGAAACCATCAGCAGTTACCACGGCTCTGAAATCCTGCGGTATTGAAGATGCATACATTAATATCATTAATAACATCTATGAAAATGCAAGTGCAAGATTCGGCTGTTTGAAAATACAACACACATAAAAATTGGAAAGGGAGTGAGACAAGGTGACACCATATCTCCGAAGCTCTTTAATGCCACATTGGAAAATGTCTTTCAATCACTGAACTGGGAAAACAAAGGGATAAAGATTAATGGAGATTATCTAACCCACCTTCGTTTTGCTGATGACATAGTCATTTTTGCAACTACCCCATCAGAGCTGCAGAGTATGATCCAGGAACTTGCTGACAAGAGTAAAGAAGTGGGATTAAAAATGAACTTTCAGAAGACAAAAGTGATGTTCAATGCTTTTACAAGAAATGAAGATTTATCGATTGATGGAGAAAAACTGGAGATAACAGATACGTATGTTTATCTTGGACAGCAGATATCAAGTGAGGGTCACATTGATGAAGAAATTAATCGGCGTACAAAACTTGCCTGGAGAGCTTTTGGAAGAAACAGCATAATTTTCAAGAGCAATATGCCATTATGTCTTAAAGAAAAGTGTTTGATCAATGCATCCTTCCAGTGCTTACGTATGGTGCAGAGACGTGGACCTTAACTAAAAGAGACATACAAAGGCTGCAGACAACTCAAAGAAGCATGGAGAGGTGCATGCTTGGTATAACCAGGAGAGATAAGAAGAGAAACTTCGTGGATCCGAAAAATGACGAGAGTGGAAGACATCATGATCAGGGTTAAATCCCTGAAATGGCAATGGGCTGGACATACTGCCAGAAGGACAGACCATAGATGGACAGCGAAATTTTAGATTGGATTCCAAGGGACAGGAAAAGACCCAGAAAAAGACCACATGGGAGATGGGTGGATGAAATTCGTAAATATGCGGGAGTGACATGGAGGGAGACTGGCACAAGACAGACCGTTGTGGAGGAAACTTGGGGAGACCTTCGTCCAGCAGTGGATTGATAATGGTTGACAATGATGATGATGATGATGAATTAGTCTACTAGCCTATATTTTAACTTTCAGAGCTAATTTAAAACAAAACTTTGTAGTGTTTTTCTGCAACCTGCGCAAATGCTGGAGAAGTGCCATTTTCAAAAAAACGTTCAAAATTTACGAGGCAAAAACACAATTCTGCCCCCCCCCCCAATTATAATATACTAATAGGACAACATACGGTCAAGTTTTAAGATTTTAAAAAATGAGGTTTTTGAGTTATTGCTACTTGAAAATAGTGCATTTTTGTACTTTTGCATATTTTGAAGTTGAATTGTATAGACTGTATATATGTTAGGCAATAAATAAAATTTGCTGTAAAACTACCATTGGTGGACTACACATTGCCATCTTTATTTAAAAAAACTTAGTGTAAGAAAAAAAATCTTAAATGTCAGAAAAACCAAAATTGTGTACCTAAAAAGTGGATTTTTTTTAATTACTAATAATGTAATATGCATATTTAAAGTATGTCAAGTTAAAAATAAATTCCATTAGCAACAAAAATGAACTGAATTGCCCAAATAGTTTAAACGCAATAACATTTTTAAAATATGCAGTTTTTGACATTCTTTTCAAAAAACGCGTTTTTCACCAAATTTCAAAATGGCGTAGCAAGTGATATTAAATTTTTTGGAGCAAATCCATTTGGAATATCTTATATCTGTAGTAGGAGTAGCTACTGTAATTTTCTGGAACAAATCTCCAGTTGACCCTCTTAGATTTGAAAGAAATCTAAGGGGGTCAACTGACAGCTCTGCCTGAATTGAGATGGAATGGGCCAGCCCATGAATTTCTGAAGAGTGGTATTTTTAGTTTTGAAATATCTCAATTCTGGGCTGAGCTTTTTAAGGTTTTTGTGTAGTCCAGAAAGGCCAAAATTGTCTTTTTGAAATTTCAAACCCTCATAACTCAAATGGGATGAAATAAAAATTTTAAGATTTAAATGTAGTTTTGATTATTCAACAAGTGTACAAAATTTTATGAAAATTGGAAGACAGTAAAAAGTTCATTAAAAATTTGATCACTTGACATATTCACAAACTTGAATTTTATGGAACAATATTGTAAGCTATTATTTATTTTGCATGTCCAATCCTTAAATTGGCGGGGGGTGGGGGTGCTAGTGCTTATATTTTTTGGGGGAAAATTAGTGGAAATCCTGTCCAGTTTCCGTTTAGGATGCAAACCTTCCCTGAAATTGGTAAATTCCATTCCTTCCAGCTACCTGGAAATAACGAACAAACTTAGACATTTCTTGGGGCAACTAGCCTCAAGAAACTCTTGTTTAATACGACTTGCTTACAAGAGTTCCAGTAATCTATATTGTAAGTTTTAACCAAATGCACTCGTAAGGAAAAATTGACAAGGATTTAATTAAAAAGTACATGGTGAATGTCAGGGCCCTTTTCCTGATGTCCTCCCCTTATTACTTCATTCCCTTGACTTATTTAACAAGCTTCTCTGAAGCATTAATTAAAGGCTGTTCCTGACTTGTCTCTGAACTATGTGCAGGGAATTGAAAAGAGATTGATACTGGCAGTTGCATATGCGAAGAACTAGAAAATTAGTCTACAGTTGTGTTGAAGACTAAAAAACAGTGGTCTGATAAGTTTTGTACACCTTGTTCTGTACTGACTGTGTAGGCAAATAGTTTGGTAGGAGCTCCATGAAGCAATACTGTTTTGGAATTAGAAATCCTGTACAGGCCCAGCAGACCAAAAAATAAGAGCAATGTAATGTGCACATGCAAATAATAAAAAGGGTATCCTGAAAATGTCTAGTCATCTGCATTAAAACGATAAGAATCAAGATATACACAAGGACATGTACGTAAGTGTTGAAACCCCTAATCCTCGTAATTATTTGGTATGCTAGCAATAGCATGTACCTAAAATTTAGAAAAAAAATTGGTCTAATTTTTTGTCTTAACAATTAAATAAAATGTAGACCAATTTTTAACTGTATTGTGTGTGTGTGTGTGGGGGGGGGGGGGATGAGCTAGCCCTGGTTTTGGACCCAAGCTACACCACTGGTAATTAATTGGGCCTGTATGAATAGTGACACTTTAAATGACTTAGATAAAATGGCCCTTCAATTGAAGATTTTGAACTTCAAAATGCTATTCAGTTGTGGTGGGCAGTTACCTCTGGGAAGATCACAGTACACATCAGTGGTAAATTATCAACATTTAGTGCCACTTTATGTATATATATACACTGCCGGACAATTGCTAAGGACGGATGACATTAGCAACGATAGCAACCATAAAATGGAAGGTAGGAAAATGTGGAAATTAGCACAAGTGCGGGATAGAGTAAGACGTGTTGTGCGTATGCAAATTTTGGATTGCCGAACTTGTTCGTGACGTCATAGCGCTGATAAGAGATATAAAGGATTTGACGCGTATTGACAGTTGTTGTTCAAACGCAAAGTTGAAAGCGAAAGAATCAATTGTGAACTTGCAATTTTCAGTATGTCTTCCCGACATCACCTAAATGATTTTACGCGTGGCCGTATTATTGGCAAGATTGAAGAAGGGCAAAAAATAATAGATGTTGCCAGGGAGTTCGACGTCAGCCACAGTGTTGTTTCAAAGCTTTGGAAATCATTTTAAACAAATGAAAAGTGTAGCAAACGTCACGGGGAGGTCGTGTTCGCAGTACGACACCTGCAGAAGATCGGTACATAGTGCTATCAACAAAAAGACACCGGCTCAGCACAGCTAGTGAGGTACCAAATCAGTTTATGGATGCTACTGGGAAGCGGATCTCCTGAAAAACTGTTGCCAGACGTTTGCATGAAAGAGGACTATATGCCCGCCGTCCTGTTGTGTGCATCCCATTGTCCAGACGCCACCGTACCGCCCGTTTGCAATGGTGCCATCAACATCGCAATCGGACTGATAACGACTGGTCTGCTGTCCTCTTCTCAGATGAGAGTAGATACAGTCTATCGTCTGATTGTCGACGACAACTGATCTGGCGTGATAGTGGTACTGCATATTGTCCAGCAAACATAAGGAAAGGGACCGATATCCGACATGTAGTGTCATGGTATGGGCTGGCTTCATGATCAATGGCCGTACGTCCCTCTATGTGCTTCCAACTGGGACTATGACTGGCCAACGATACATTAATGATGTTCTGCTACCTCATGTTTGCATGTTCTGGTGCTGTCGGTGATAGATTCATTTTCATGGACGACAACGCAACATGTCATCGAACTGTCGCTGTCCAGGGGTGTCTTGAGAGCGAGGATATTCAACGCCTCGTATGGTCAGCATGTTCTCCAGATCTGAATCCTATTGAAAATGTGTGGGATGCTTTGGGGAGGAGTCTTGCTGGTCGCCAATGCCCTCCAATAAACAAGGACACCCTCATCCGTGCACTGACAGAGGAATGGGATAAATTACCCCAACAGCTGCTTGATAATGTTGTGCAAAGCATGACACGACGTGTGGAATCTTGCATAGCCCTCCATGGTGGCCATATCCCGTATTGACACATCTTACGCCAGAACGCCTGCGGACGGTAATTGCATTTTTCACGTTTACGTAATCTGCACAAAATGGAATGTTTGTCCCTTGAACACGTTCCAAAGCCTTCTGGATTTCAGAGCACAATAAATTGACTTTCTTGTAATGTCCTGGCATTCTGACATTATTTTATTTCACTTGGCATCCAACCACACTTACTTTTTTATGCGCTATATAGCCGTTTATGATCCGTCCTTAGCAATTGTCCAGCAGTGTATATAGTGTTTATTTTAGAAATTGAAAAGGGCAGGGTAATTTGCTGAGAAAGGGCACATTTGTATAAAAAAAAAAGGGGGGGGGGCTCAGTGTGCAAAACTTTGCAAGATCTGAAAAAAAGGGTAGTTTCAAAAAGGGGCATTTTGTGTATGCCTAAGGTCATAGTTTTAGACCCCCCCAATAATAAACCTCTGACCCTGTTCTCATCGGTTCTAAACATACCATTACACAGTTAAGTAGGAATATTTCAATAACGCTGGTTTTTTAATATATATATATTTTTGCATGAAAACCAAAGAATGTAAATTTAAAATAACTTCATTTTATTTAAATGGTTTCGTTAACAACATTCATTTACTCGATAAGAATCGGATCTACTTTCCCATTACCTAAAGAATGTAACAATTTTTTTAGTTGCTTAATCATAGATAAAAAGTAGATGCTTTTTACCATACTTATCAGTGGATTATTAAATACATAAAAACATACAGTACAATTATTTCAAAATAATTTATTTGATTTATTTGAACCAAATGATTGAAATGAAAAAATGACCGTTCTTGCTCCCATCCAGTGTTTTGCTGCTTAAAGTGAACAAAAAAAAAAGCAGCATTTAATTTGATGGCCAACACAAATTGCCCTTATTTTCTAACTGGAGTTGAATTCACTGGTAACCAAGATAAAACCATGAAATTAATCATTTGTTTGGAACTATTCACTGCTTCTAACAAACTTCTATTCAATTTTATTGCAGTCCGAAAATGATAGTTTTTAAGCACTGATAATGTACAGTGATGTTCAGAATTTTGGATTGTTTTTACCAAGCTGCATATTTTATCCCCAATTCCTCTTGATTATATTCAAATATTTTTTGTTTTTCTGAGCATATTCCTTGTTAATGTTTTGCGATTAGTGAAAAAGATACATTTGATGTTTTCTAAGAATTTTTTATAACAAAATGCATGTTTTCGTATTTCCAACAGTCACTTCAAACCCAACCAATCATTATAAACATTTTGTGACCTTTTTTTAAAGCCAAATTCAATTTTAAAATCAGTACTTAATCTGTCCATGATGGAACCTACCATTTCTGCAACTCATAAAATTATCACGGCAAAGAGTACAATGCAGTATCGATTTGTATAAATTTTTGGCATTGGATTTCACCTTAAACGTGTTTTCCCAATCCGTAGTAAAATTTTATTTTGCGTAAATCAAAATTAATGTTCCAAAAACGTGACTAGACAGGTAACTAAAGACAGCAACGAAAAGCTAAAGTTCCCATTTAAACTTCAATTCTTTTCTTAACGAAAGTAATGATTGCTCTTTTTTGACCATTTCCCATTGATTAGTCACTTCCTGCTTATCTGATAAGCAGGAAGTGACTAATCAATGGAAAATGGTGCATTTTCGGAAAAACTTAATAAAATGCGAGCTGCTGGTATCTGTTTGTGACAGTTCCAGCTGAAGCTCTGTCCATTGTTACTTCCTGCCCAAACTACAGTGGAGAAAACAACTGCCTCCCCTTTCTCAAAGAGTGAATCTATAAATAAATTGCACCCACTCATTTAACTGATCAGAGCATTGTTTTTCCCCACGTGTGAGTTGGATGGTAGAAAATGATCTTGCTAATTTATAAGAGGGTTTTGAAAAATGCAAATAAATTCTTTAGTAATGAAAAAATAATTTGACCACCAGACAGTTGCAAGAGGCGCAAAAATTTTTGAGCTTTGCGAGTAAAGCAACTTTTCCTACCGGCCATTCTGTTTTATCCAGTCGCCACCTAGTTTTTCTTTTCTTGAAACCAGTGGCCCTAAATTAAGGATGGGCGACTGCTTTATAGCCCTTTGAGTTGCTAATGGTGGTTGTTAAACCCCCAAATGGGGAAAAAAAAGGTTGAAATTTCCACACAATCTCGTTAACCATAAGGGTTTGCGTGTATTTATTGTCTTCGAGCAAAACAATTGCATGCATGCATTTGTGACTGCTGCGATCGTGGGCCTGGCAAGTTGCGGAACAGCAAGAGCAATACAAGATTAAGGGCAGGGTAAAAATTGGGGAAGGGGCAGCTGACATTTTTACCTTCCAAATATGGGGCAGGGCAGATTTTAACATGTCAAAAAAGGGCAGGATGCCGAGTGTATTATATATATACACTAAAGAGCAAAGCCGAAAACATAAAAACTTTAGAATTTAAAACGAAAGTTGCAAAATAACCTGAAGATCAAAACGCGCAACGCAGCAGTTATGAAAATTCAGAATTCACATTCTATTAAGAAGAGACTGAAGCAAAAAAAAATTTTTTGACTCTCACAAAGTTCAACATAGAAAAGGTTATGTACACCAGGAACTAGAGTTCCTAGACTTAAGCTTAACAGAGGTAAACCCATCTATTAGCCTCTTTAATACGAGTTAATTTTCCTTTCAAAGTAATTAAATATCTACACTGGAACAAATAACATATCAACCAAAGTAATTGAGAATGTACTAATTTCTCAGGTGCTTAGAATTTCAAGAATTTGCAGCAACAATTTGGACTTCAACTACCACATTAATATACTATTAGACAGTTTTCTAGAGAACAAAGTTCCTACTTTCATCAAAAGAACTTTAAGAAAAATTATTCGGGATAATAGAGTAATATTGGCAGATCTGCTTTAATTTTCTACACAGTTAATGATTCTGACCAATAAAAGCCTTTTGGAAGTTGGCTAGAGGATGCCTATTAACTACAAAAAGGAACCTTAGTGTTATGGATAAAGGTCCTATTAAAAATAAAAAAAATAATATAGACAATCACAAAAAAAGCTTAAAAATCTGTTTATAAAATGAAATAAAAATGAATATAAAAGAACTAGTTATTCACTCACTAGAATAGCTATACTTTTAAAAATAGTAAAACTAACATTAAAATTAATAGGATTCTGAATAGTCTACAGAAGCTCACTAAGGTGATTAAATACATGCAAAGATTATTAAATACACTACTTGTGTATTTCATAATATTTCTCATGTATTCTGGAGAGTTAATTCTGCTCTTTCTGATCATACAGGTCCACAATCTTAAGTATATTTTTTCCTCTAGTTAATCTCCGCAAGTAGGATTTTTTCAGTGTGAGGCCTTCAGCCCCACCCACACTGCCCCCAGCGACTAGGGAGTGGCATGGGTGTTTGGAAGTTTGGGATAAAAGGTCTGCCATGTTTCCTCAAGAATGGAGGAAGTTAAGTTGCATAAGAGGTAAGCTCTCTTCATTGTCTTTGGGTTTTAGGTTTTCCAAGTTCAATGTTTGAACTTGTACTTTTTTACTTTAAGCATTTAGACACTGGCAAGTCTATTAACTTTTTTGTGGATTTTAACTTTCTTTTCTTGGTAACTGCGCGTTTTTTAGATTAAGCAGCCGGCCGTTTCATTGTTCATGTAATTTGTGCTGTGTTTTCAATGTAGTTAAGGTCTTAACTACTTAATTATGCACTTTAAAGCACTTCTGAAATACTTTGTACATATTGCAACTAATTGTTTATGTATATAACCTTCACAAAGCATTTCTTTAGTTAAGCTGTCTTTATTTTATTCTCGTTTTTGTGTTGTCAGAAGTTGTGGAGTAGGGGGTTTTTATAATCCAGTTTTCTTTCAAGAATCTGCTTTAGAAAAATTAATATTTCCTTTTTTTATTGCAATGTTAAGAATTTGTAATACTTTTGTATTGCTATTCAGGTTAAATTCTCTCTCAGGCGAACTTGGCAATTTGTTATTGCTGAACATTATTTCTGATTTATTATGTCACTCTTACAACTTGAGTTTTCTATAATCTTCTTTCTGTTTAATAGTAACAGATGAAGAGCATGGGTCGGGCCAGGAAAGTTATGGATGCAAGCTAAGTTGTTAACTAAAGCTTGGTCATGCAACTCTGCGGAGGTCATGACATATATATATATATATTTTTTTTTTTTAATTTTTTTTAAAATTTTTTTGGTGGGTTTATTACTTGCATCTATGACTTTGCAGAAACCCATTTCCAATTAGGTAATGCAGAGTTTTTGCTAGTCCTTGATAAAGCCAAGGCTCAGTATTCTCGACACTTTCTACATTCAGTTATTTTATTTTTTTCTCTTTACTCACACCGGTCAATACATAACCTTTTCTATGTTGTACTTGGTGTGAGTCAAATTTTTTGCTTCAGTCTCTTCTTAATAGAATATATATCATCATCATCATCGTCAACCATTATCAATCCACTGCTGGACGAAGGTCTCCCCAAGTTTCCTCCACAACGGTCTGTCTTGTGCCAGTCTCCTCCATGTCACCCCTGCATACTTTCGAATTTCATCCACCCATCTCCCATGTGGTCTTCTTCTGGGTCTTTTCCTGTCCCTTGGAATCCAATCTAAAATTTCGGCTGTCCATCGATGATCTGTCCTTCTGGCAGTATGTCCAGCCCATTGCCATTTCAGGGATTTAACTCTGATCATGATGTCTTCCACTCTAGTCATTTTCGGATCCACGAGTTCCTCTTCTTATCTCTCCTGGTTACACCAAGCATGCACCTCTCCATGCTTCTTTGAGTTGTCTGCAGCCTTTGTATGTCTCTTTTAGTTAAGGTCCACGTCTCTGCACCATACGTAAGCACTGGAAGGATGCATTGATCAAACACTTTTCTTTTAAGACATAATGGCATATTGCTCTTGAAAATTATGCTGTTTCTTCCAAAAAGCTCTCCAGGCAAGTTTTGTCGCCGATTAATTTCTTCATCAATGTGACCCTCACTTGATATCTGCTGTCCAAGATAAACGTACGTGTCTGTTATCTCCAGCTTTTCTCCATCAATCGATAAATCTTCATTTCTTGTAAAAGCATTGAACATCACTTTTGTCTTCTGAAAGTTCATTTTTAATCCCACTTCTTTACTCTTGTCAGCAAGTTCCTGGATCATACTCTGCAGCTCTGATGGGGTAGTTGCAAAAATGACTACGTCATCAGCAAAACGAAGGTGGGTTAGATAATCTCCATTAATCTTTATCCCCTTGTTTTCCCAGCTCAGCGACTG
Organism: Macrothele yani; assembly: GCA_039090855.1. Taxonomy (NCBI): domain Eukaryota; kingdom Metazoa; phylum Arthropoda; class Arachnida; order Araneae; family Macrothelidae; genus Macrothele; species Macrothele yani. Next base: position 120,970,455 of record CM077033.1, read on the forward strand.
AAAAACACCCTCCAATGTGGCATTAAAGAGCTTCGGAGATATGTTGTCACCTTGTCTCACTCCCTTTCCAATTTTTACGTGTGTTGTATTTTCAAACAGCCTAATCTTTGCACTTGCATTTTCATAGATGTTATTAATAATATTAATGTACGCATCTTCAATACCGCAGGTTTTCAGAGCCATTGTAACTGCTGATGGTTTCACCGAATCAAAGGCTTTTTCATAATCGATAAAAGCCATGCACAATGGAAGTTCATATTCCCTCGCTCTTTCAATTAGTTCTCTCAGCACGTGGATATGATCTATTGTGCTGTAGCCACTCCTGAATCCAGCTTGTTCTCTCGGTTGAGCCGTGTCCAGTGTTACCTTCAAGCGGTGTGAAAGAACTTTAGTGAAGATTTTATAAACTACTGATAGGAGGCTGATAGGTCTGTAGTTTCCGAGATCCTCAATGTCACCTTTCTTATGTAGCAGGATCATTGTAGCGGTGTTCCAATCCTCAGGAATCTTTCCTTCATTAAGGCATCGAGTGAAAATTTGGGCGAGTACTGTTTCGATTTCTCCACTTGCTTCTTGTATGATGTCTACAGTAATTCCATCTTCTCCTGGAGCTTTTCCTCGCTTCATGTTCTTGATTGCATGTGCAACTTCTGCTGGAAGGACTGGAGGAACTCTGGTACTGGTATCTTTCATGATGTCTGGAGTGCATATATCATCCCTTTCATATAATTTGGAGTAGAAATCTTTCACTCTTGTCAAAATTTCGCCTCTATTTCTTGTTACAGAACCATCTTCTTTTCTCAGTGCCATAATCTGTTTTCTTCCCTTACTGAGATGTCCCTTTGCTATCTTTAGGCTTTGGTTGTTTTCAATTGCTTTCCTCACTAGTTCACAGTTGAATTTCCTTACGTCTTCAGTGATACTTTTTCTTACTGTCTTGCATAGCTCTATATATTCCACTTTGGAAGTCACATCTTCTTTAGTTGTCCTCATCTCTCTTCTTTTTTGCATCAACATTTTCGTTTTTCCTGATAATTTGTTCACATGCAACTTGTTCTTAGACCCAGCTAATTTTGTTGCTGTTTCCATAAGAGCTTTGGTTACTTTTCTGTTAACTTCAGAGATGTCCACTTCTTCCGATGTTAGGCCTTCTAAAGCAGAGAACCTGTTCTTCAGTTCTAACTTGAAGGTATTATGGTGTTTTTTGAGGTTGGTTATGTCAATAGACTTTGTTTGTCTTATGAGCTTGCCACGTTCAAGTTTAGCGTTGAGGTGCATCTTACATCTCACCAATCTATGGTCACTACCTGTGTTGAACTTGTTTAGCACACTGCAGTCTTCTATGACAAATTTTTTGTTACACATAATAAAATCAATTTCATTTGTCGTCCCATTTGGATGTCTCCATGTCCATTTCCTGTGTGGCTTTTTCTTGAAGAAGGAGTTCAAGATGAAAAACCCTTCTGCCTCTGCAAACTCAACGAGTATTTCCACGCTGGTTTCTGTTGCCGTGACCGAATTTACCTACTGAAGTTTCATTCTGTTGCCGTTGCCCTATTTTTGCATTGAAATCTCCCATAATTATTTTCAAGTGCTGCTTACCTTTATTATTTAGATGACAAATTTCCTCATAAAATTCTTCAATTTCTTCTTCAGGATGACTTGTGGTGGGTGCATAAGTTTGAATAATCTGAGCCTGGTATCTTTTCGAGAGTTGGATAACAAGTCGTGCAGCTCTGTCAGAGGAACTTTCAACTTCTACAACTTTATCCTTCAGTTTCTTGTTTATATATATATATATATATATATATATATATATATCGTAGCTTTTGTCCCTTTTGTTGTTTTAAATCAAAAAAAAAAAAATTAGACATTAACTCCAATGTTCTATCAAATTATAATGTATGTGCATACCCGCCAGGTTTTACGATTTTCCCGTAAAATTTACGGAAACGGGACTTATTTTACGGGCAAAATGTTAATTTTACAAATTTGGTGATTTCCCGAGATTTATTTTCCTTTTTCTGATTTTGCACCCGCTATTCAAACTTTTTTAACAAATCCAAAGTAAAGCGCCGATGTAAGCTACGAACAACTTTTCAGTTATAATCTTATTCGTAATGTGTTTGTGGAAACATTTGCAGCAGTTTCCCCAAGTGTTAGGTTTTGCTTTGTTTCGAACAGTAAAACTTGCGCCCCACGTGAACTGAGGATAACGACCAGCTGTGGGCTTGTTTTAACCCTGGTTCTCTCTCTCTCGTCCCCCCCCCTTTTTCAGGTAATGCATTCTTTGTCCCCCGGGTCGCAACTTCTGAGGAGGCCAAGTAGGGGGCGACTTGCATTAGGGCAAGCACTTTAGAGCAGGTGTTTTTGCTACTCCCAGTTTCAAATGCGATCCCAAAACGGTAGTTATCGTAGAAAAAAATTCAGATTTTAAATCTGTGTAATTTTTTAAGCTCAAATCTGTACCCAACATGACGAAATTAAGCAAAAGCTGTCAGTTTTGTGAAATTGAAAATCCATTGGGTCATGGTTTCGTAACTTCTGGTAAATAAATTTGACCTAACGAAAGAATGCTAAGAGGAAGTTAAAAGAAAAAATAGTCCAATGTTCATTCGAGGCAGTGCTTCTCCAGCAGTGATTTCTTTTGCTCGTCCGTTAGTAAGTTTGTACGCTTTCCAACCGTGCTTTGTTCGGCTCTCGATAACGTGCATAAAAATATCTTGGCTTGATTCAACCAAATTAATATGTAGTTTTACTTGCATTTTTTTTTTTCAAGTGTCAGAGAATCAATAACACTAAATTTATTATCAGTAGCAATATAAAACGGGGGGGGGTTACTATAAAACTTTCTGCGATGCGTATTATGCGGAGTTTCCTGTGTATTACAAAATCTTCAAAAACTGAAATGCATTTCGCTGTACGTGGTGAAAGGAATATTACTAATCATAGCGCCAAGCATAAATTAATGTTGACTGCGTGTAAAAAAAAAAAAAACTACGAAATTAACTTAAGTTATAATGAACTGGATGCGATTCGTGCGAAGTGTTTGTTCACTTCGTTTTTACTTGAGCATAATTTACCAATTAGTGTCACTCATTTATTTCATTTGACTGTCTCATCGTCCACCTCTCCGTAAGATAAATCCTAGCATGGAAATGGTTCGTTTTTTGAAAACATTTTCGTTGGTTCCGTGAAGTCATGGGATGTGTCAATTAAAGAGTATTATTACAGTACTGAAAATAATTTGTCGAAAAATCAGTCATTTTTGTCTTATTGGGTGGTTCACATCAAAATATAAGCAATCCACAAATAGATTCTATTAATTTTTTAAATATCCTTTTGGCATTGCTAAAGCAAAATTCCACGTGCCTTCCAAACATTTTTTTTAAGACTTGTTTTTGCTCGTACGTTATCAAAAAAGGTAATCGCCGAAATTTCCGTCAAAACGATTTTTTTTTGCAAATTGCGAAGAATGCGATCGGTAGCGCGACTTCTGGAATATATGTGGTATGTATGGAACTACTTAAAGGTTCTGAAATTCGGCGGAAGTCTTCCCAAAATCCCATTGACAAACATGTCTTTTTTTTAGGTTCATCTGTTCTAAGCCATTACATCGATGCCTGTGTGTGTGTGTTTGTAAGATTGCCTGCCTGCATTCAGTATTAAATGTATATGCAACAGTAGGTTTTAGATATTTTCGACAATTCTTCGATAGTGGTGATTCTATTATTAGGCCGCAGTATGAAGGTGGGACTGTTTTTAAGCTCTGCTGTTGCACTCGTTAACTTCCTGTTTTGCCCCATAGTATATCCGCGGCAACCTACGTCGCAGATTTTATTTTTGGTTCTGCAGATAAAAATTGTCTCCCTTGAACTCCCCACTTGCAGACTTCTTCCGATGGATTCAAGTTTTCCGTTTTTCAAAACTTTCCGACTGTAATTTTATTTTTCTGGCGGTGTTCCCTAAATGTCATTCGGCCTCGTTCCATTGGTGTTTCAATTAAAAAACTAAGTTAGACAGTTGTGTATTCTTAAATTTTTTTTTCTTGCGATATCCACTTCTGCTCCGTACGGGGTTGTAAAATATCATTTCGTTGCATAAATGTTTAAGTTTGATAATGGAGATAAATGTTCCAAAAGCGTGACTTAGAGAGGGTGAAAATTTCTTCCGCAATCGTCCCCGCCCTGTGTTTTCTCGGTTATACTATACTTCCAACTGCGGGCCCCCCTCCCCTGCGATTTACGTGTCGGCCGCAGCTTGCTGCCATCTGGCCACTTGGAAAGATACTTCAATATACCGAAAAGCCGTTACATTATGATCCGACCTAATAAGCTGTGGGACCACGTTTAGCCCGTAAAACAGCGGCCACTTGGCGAGGCACCGATTCGATGAGGTGGCGATATATAGTAACCCGGGGTATCTAGTACCATAATGTCAACAGCAGGTCCTCCAGTTCCCGTATTTTTCGGAGTGGTAGTTATTCAGCGCGAAACTACAGATTCTACGAATTTTCATTTTGTTTAGATTTTTCTAGTATTTAATTATATACATGCGATTCTTACGCGGATTCGCGGTATTTCGCTTTTTTAGGTCCTGTAGATCGTCCTCGAAAGCGGTATTTAGTGTTTCAAATTTTTCTGAAACTTGTAGATAAATGGTGTGAACATTTTTGCCGTAATCGCATTTTTTCTCCAGATGTTGCCTTTGTGTCCAGTATTTTTGTTAAACATTTAATTGCATAAATGTTTGTATTTCAGCTTGAAACTGCGGGCAACAATTTGCGAAAACGGGACTTAGAACGCCGCAAAAATTTTCTCTTAATCTTTAGGCATGAGAATTTGAGGAATTACGCGTTTTTTGTTGTTTTTGGTTATTTACGAGATCGATACACAAGTGAAAAGAAATTTAGGGGGGGGGGGGGGTGTTCGCGTCGGAGGACGGAATTCGATCTTTACAGAAGGTCGGAGTTACGATTTTTTCTATAATCGTAATTTTTTTCTTGCAATGCTGCTTGTGCCAGTATTATTGCTAAATATTCTTACTGCATAAATATTTGTATTTCAGCTTGAAAATATGGGGAAGATTTCCAAAATAGGAAGTTGTACGGAGCAAAGATTTTCGCCTTAATCGCTACCCCCGCACGCGATGTTTCCACTCTTCAGCATTTTTAAATATCCCCCATCCCATAAGTTTTTGCATTTGAGCTTGATAAGGGTGAAGTAAATTTCCGAAAACGGAAGTGACAGTTGTAAAAATTGATGCATAGTGTTAAAGTGTTATCCTCAAAGTTACACCATTTATCTAAAATAGTTGAAGCTTTGGTATCATGGTCCTCAGGCTGAAAGTTTTTTCAGCATGCTAGAAGAAATTATCGGCAGGAATAAAATAATCAACAGTAAAAAAAAAATAGGGATAGAAAGATATCAGCAGAAAAAAATATTAAGCAATGGATGCTGCACAGTTGCAGGGTCAACAAAAAACAAACTAACATTGGTCCACAGTCTTGCTGTGTTTTTTATTTTTCCCCCCAGTTAGGGCATTTGGCTCTTTTCTCTCTCTGGTTTATCTTGTCATAAACTGCAATTATAGAGGCAGTGTGTGATCATATGGTGAGTGAAATGAAGGTTCACACGCTGCACATTCACTTGCTTGGATTTCCCATCTGTCAAGTGTTGTGGAATTCTTAACGCATCTAACTGAATTTTATTGGTTGAAGTTTCAAACTTAAATCTCGCAATGTTACCTATCCTGCCCTTGTCGGCAGTGGAATCAATTTTGCGTTTCGCATGTGTTAAGTTTGTTTCATTAGTCCTTGTTTGTAACGTTTTGTTGTGGTGCATATTTCTTTTTCACAAAGAGCTGGATCGTTTCATAAAGTATGTATGCCACTCAATAATACAAATTACTACTGAGAAGGCTCTTGCCAGTATTGGCAGGTATGCGAATGTTAGATTGGGTTCATGATGGGTGAATTTGGAGGCCAGGGCATTATTAACAGAAAGTCGCCAGTGTGTTTGTTCCTTGAACCACTCCTTGACGATTCTGGAAGTGCGGCGTGGCACGCTATCCTGTTGGTAATGGCCATCACCAGCAGGGAACACAGTTGCTGTGAATGGGTGATCTTGGTAAGCAACGATGTTTAGATGCCATACAGCTGTCGGGGATTGTGCTATTGGGATTAATGGGCATATAAAGTGTCCAAAAAAAAGTCTCCCACAACACTGCCACCACTGGCCTGTTTCCACTACAAATGCATCCAGGTGTTATAGCTTGCATTGGTAATCGGCAGAATGTAGATGTACGCGAAGTTTCCAAGTTATTAGCAGATTTTGCAGATAGTTTTTGCTGGTAGATTTGAAAAAAAAAATGGGAATGTTTCTTATCCACAGCAATTAAAACACTTGTTTTACTCAGATTGATATACTTAATTCTATTTAAACTTGGAAAACTTTCACTTATTTTCCACGTCTTCAAAGTTCCTTTGTTTTTACTTTGATTTTGGCCTCTAGATTTTATCGAGATCCGTTCTCAGTGTATAGGAACTGGTATCAAAAATTTCGTTTACACGAAAAGAACTTAAATTTTATTATTGCGAGGTTCCTCTTGCAGTTAGTTGCCTGCCATTAAATTCAAATATTTTCCTTACGTGTTTTGTAAGTCTTTTTAAATTAAGTTGTTGAAAATGTAATTTAAAGATAACTAAGGTTCATTAGTTGAACTGTTTCTGGATATAGCTTTCTTTAGTCTCTTGTTTTTATGAGGTTCATAGTCCAACACTTGAATATTTTGCGATAAAGGTCTATTACATACACATTGATGCCAATTCAATTATAATTGTTTTTTTTTTTTGTTCTCAATACAAAACATTTCATGCCACGAGTCGCATAGAAATATTCAGCTGTCTCTGCGCGATAAACAGTCATACTTTTAATTCGTGATACAACCTTAATTTGTGTTTATCGCGCATAGGCAGCTGGATGTTATTACTATGTATTTTGTCCTCATTGGAATCTGTAATGTTCTAATAATTGTTTTATTAATTGATCTTTAAATTCATCATCATTGTCAAACATTATCAATCCACTGCTGGACGAAGGTCTCCCCAAGTTTCCTCCACAACGGTCTGTCTTGTGCCAGTCTCCTCCATGTCACTCCCGCATACTTTCGAATTTCATCCACCCATCTTCCATGTGGTCTTCTTCTGGGTCTTTTCCTGTCCCTTGGAATCCAATCTAAAATTTCGGCTGTCCATCTATGGTCTGTTCTTCTGGCAGTATGTCCAGCCCATTGCCATTTCAGGGATTTAACTCTGATCATGATGTCTTCCACTCTCGTCATTTTTTGGATCCAAGTGTTCCTCTTGTTATCTCTTCTGGTTACACCAAGCATGCACCTCTCCATGCTGCTTTGAGTTGTCTGCAGCCTTTGTATGTCTCTTTTAGCTAAGGTCCACGTCTCTGCACCATACGTAAGCACTGGAAGGATGCATTGATCAAACACTTTTCTTTTAAGACATAATGGCATATTGCTCTTGAAAATTATGCTGTTTCTTCCAAAAGGTCTCCAGGCAAGTTTTGTACGTCGATTAATTTCTTCATCAATGTGACCCTCACTTGATATCTGCTGTCCAAGATAAACGTACGTGTCTGTTATCTCCAGCTTTTCTCCATCAATCGATAAATCTTCATTTCTTGTAAAAGCATTGAACATAACTTTTGTCTTCTGAAAGTTCATTTTTAATCCCACTTCTTTACTCTTGTCAGCAAGTTCCTGGATCATACTCTGCAGCTCTGATGGGGTAGTTGCAAAAATGACTACGTCATCAGCAAAACGAAGGTGGGTTAGATAATCTCCATTAATCTTTATCCCTTTGTTTTCCCAGTTCAGTGATTGAAAGACATTTTCCAATGTGGCATTAAAGAGCTTCGGAGATATGGTGTCACCTTGTCTCACTCCCTTTCCAATTTTTATTTGTGTTGTATTTTCAAACAGCAGAATCTTTGCACTTGCATTTTCATAGATGTTATTAATAATATTAATGTATGCATCTTCAATACCGCAGGTTTTCAGAGCCATTGTAACTGCTGATGGTTTCACCAAATCAAAGGCTTTTTCATAATCGATAAAAGCCATGCACAATGGAAGTATCTTCTATTATATTCATGGTTCACACTTCAGGTTAGCAAGTTTTCTGTTCTTATGGTTGTGTACGCAGATACATTCTGGCAATTTTATACAACTCAGCGTATCTGCCGTCTATGTGATGCACCAGGAATCCAGATTCGTCAGACCAGGTCACTTTCTTCTTATCGTCCACGGTCCAATCTCGATGTCTTGGGCCCATTTCGTGCGTTGTTGACGACGTGCAGCATGGGACTTTGGTTACGCAGGCCAGTGCTCAGAAGACGGCGATGAACTGTGTGCTGTGACACATCGCCCTGATCACCACTGTGGTAGCTGCGGGTGATTTGTCGCACTATGGCCCATTGGTGTCACTGTGAACAAATGTGTCTCTGCTTCCCTCCGGCATCAATGAGGTGTGGACAACGTTTCTTTGTCGTCTGGCCATCCGTGCACCACTTTTGATGCTCACTGCAGCGGTACGTGAACAAGCTGCGCCGTTTCGGAGATCGTAGTTCCGAGGCGCAGTGCCGTCGCAATTTGTCCAGCAGCTTTTCCCCGAGTCTGAACCCTGCTAACCGAAAGCCGGTCGCATCTTTTTTGTGGGAAAGAAATGCACGCCACGACAAACAAGGACAGGAATGAAACAAACTTAGCACGTGCGAAACACGAAGTAGATTCCCCTGGCGAGGGCACAATATGTAACATTGACAGGGTTCCCACGGTCCTTGAAAAGTGCTTATTTTTTGCTGAAAATGGCAAGAAGTATTTATTTTTCTAACTGGCTGCGTGAAATATACAAGTTACGATATAGTGCATAGCACTTGTGCTGCAGGGTTGGCTTTGTTTATGATGACGTGATGTTGCTGAAATCCCATTGGAGAGCACGTGAAAGTATGAGAAAAGCACTTCGCTGGAAAAGTGAGACTATGGGCTAAATTAAACGCATCTGGCAGATTCCACCTAACAAGCTCCAATGACCATATCTTGATACTGATATTTCTCTTTTGTATTCTCTTGTATGTAAATATCAATTATTCAGTTATACCACAAGAAAATGCAAAATTGAAATCTTTAACATGCAATTTGATTTGGACTTTGTGTTTTGCAATTTAAACCATGAGATAATTATGTGCAAAATTCAAATCTTGGAACTTCTAGGTTTTGCTATCTTACAATGTGCGCATACACTTAGTTTTATGCGCACTGGTCTAAGCGATGGCTCCTGATCATTCGTCCGAAAGGGGTCCGGGTTCGAATTCCGGTGAGGCACGGATATTGTGCTTGTCTTACGGCACTGGCTTTCTCCCTTCCCTGGAACCAGTGGCCCTAAATTAGGGACGGGCGACTGCTTATAGCCCATTGAGTTGCTCACGGTGGTTGTTAAACCTCCAATAAAAAAAACCGGTTTCGAGCTAGCGGTGACTTTGGCAGGTTGCCAGATTCCTCTCGGTTCTCCATATATATTTTTTTCTTCACTTCTGGCGCCGCATCCCACCCTTGAAACTACGAAATTCCCCACAGGTTGAGAGCCCCTGCACTAGCACCATCTGCTGGTGTTTGTACGGCTCGAAATGAAGTCGTCCCGAAATACATTTCACCTGCAACAATCTAATGGGGTAAATCTTTGTATAACAATTTTTTTGTGAATGTGTGCAAAGGCATAGAACAAGCATTGATGCCTACCATGTATTGTCTTGCATTGTTTCTTTTTGCATTAAACCATGTTTATGCATGCTTAGCAGTATTTACCAACTCATACCTTCCAGCTGTATTTGCAGATTTAATATTAAATGCTTTCTTCTCTGTAGGTGAGCCATTGGGTCGAGGAACAAAAGTTGTCCTGTACTTGAAGGAAGATCAGTGCGATTATTTGGAGGAAAGGAAGGTTAAAGATGTGGTGAAGAAGCACAGCCAGTTTATTGGATACCCGATCAAGTTGCTGGTTCAGAAGGAACGTGAAAAGGAAGTGTCTGATGATGAAGCTGATGAGAAAGAGGAGGAGAAGAAAGAGGGAGATGAACCCAAGGTTGAAGATGTTGGAGAGGATGCAGAGGAGGACAAGGAAAAGGACAAGAAGAAAAAGAAAATAAAGGAAAAGTACACTGAGGATGAGGAACTGAACAAGACAAAGCCTATTTGGATGAGGAATGCCGATGACATCAGCCAGGAAGAATATGGGGAATTTTATAAGAGTTTGACCAATGATTGGGAAGACCACTTGGCAGTTAAGCACTTCTCGGTGGAAGGCCAGCTGGAATTCCGGGCTCTTCTCTATGTTCCCAAGAGGGCACCATTTGATCTCTTTGAGAACAGGAAACAGAAGAACAACATAAAATTGTATGTAAGGAGAGTGTTTATTATGGATAACTGTGAGGATCTCATTCCAGAGTACCTGAATTTTGTTAGAGGAGTTGTAGACTCTGAAGACTTGCCTCTAAACATCTCCAGAGAAATGTTGCAGCAGAACAAAATCTTGAAAGTGATAAGAAAGAATCTTGTCAAGAAGTGCATGGAGCTCTTCGAAGAAATTTCCGAGGATAAGGAGATGTACAAGAAGTTCTACGAGCAATTCAGCAAGAACCTGAAACTTGGCATTCACGAGGATTCTCAAAATAGGAAGAAGTTGGCCGATTTCCTGAGGTATTTCACCTCTGCCTCTGGAGACGAGAACTGTTCTCTGAAGGATTACGTGTCTCGTATGAAGGACAACCAGAAGCACATCTACTACATCACTGGAGAGTCCAAGGAACAAGTGGCAAGCTCTGCCTTCCTCGAGAGACTGAAGAAGAGAGGATTTGAAGTCATCTACATGACTGAGCCCATTGATGAATATTGCGTACAGCAGCTGAAGGAATACGATGGCAAGCAGCTGGTTTCTGTCACAAAGGAAAGTCTGGAGCTCCCAGAGGATGAGGATGAAAAGAAGAAACAGGAAGAGGACAAGGCCAAGTTCGAAGGTCTCTGCAAAGTCATTAAGGATATACTGGATAAGAAGGTTGAAAAAAGTAAGTGGTATTTTTTTTATCTTTGAAATTTATAGAAAAAAATTTGGGAGTGGGCTATTTGCACTGCTTAATAGTAGCTTCCTAACTTAGTGTGCTGAGGGGTACTGTGTACAGCTTAGTGGTGTGCAAATTCTTTGATTCCCCTGCAAAAACTGAATATTTAAGTTTAACTTAAAAATTTTCGTAGTTACTTAATTTGTCATTAGATGTGAAATTTAATGGAGATTTCAAAAATGTCTTAGTTTTTCCTCTAGCTACTTCTGTTCCTTTTAAGATCATCATCATCATCATTGTCAACCATTATCAATCCACTGCTGGACGAAGGTCTCCCCAAGTTTCCTCCACAACGGTCTGTCTTGTGCCAGTCTCCTCCATGTCACTCCCGCATATTTACGAATTTCATCCACCCATCTCCCATGTGGTCTTTTTCTGGGTCTTTTCCTGTCCCTTGGAATCCAATCTAAAATTTCGGCTGTCCATCTATGGTCTGTCCTTCTGGCAGTATGTCCAGCCCATTGCCATTTCAGGGATTTAACTCTGATCATGATGTCTTCCACTCTCGTCATTTTTCGGATCCACGAGTTCCTCTTCTTATCTCTCCTGGTTATACCAAGCATGCACCTCTCCATGCTTCTTTGAGTTGTCTGCAGCCTTTGTATGTCTCTTTTAGTTAAGGTCCACGTCTCTGCACCATACGTAAGCACTGGAAGGATGCATTGATCAAACACTTTTCTTTTAAGACATAATGGCATATTGCTCTTGAAAATTATGCTGTTTCTTCCAAAAGCTCTCCAGGCAAGTTTTGTACGCAGATTAATTTCTTCATCAATGTGACCCTCACTTGATATCTGCTGTCCAAGATAAACATACGTATCTGTTATCTCCAGTTTTTCTCCATCAATCGATAAATCTTCATTTCCTGTAAAAGCATTAAACATAACTTTTGTCTTCTGAAAGTTCATTTTTAATCCCACTTCTTTACTCTTGTCAGCAAGTTCCTGGATCATACTCTGCAGCTCTGATGGGGTAGTTGCAAAAATGACTACGTCATCAGCAAAACGAAGGTGGGTTAGATAATCTCCATTAATCTTTATCCCCTTGTTTTCCCAGCTAAGCGACTGAAAAACACCCTCCAATGTGGCATTAAAGAGCTTCGGAGATATGGTGTCACCTTGTCTCACTCCCTTTCCAATTTTTATGTGTGTTGTATTTTCAAACAGCCGAATCTTTGCATTTTCATAGATGTTATTAATAATATTAATGTATGCATCTTCAATACCGCAGGATTTCAGAGCCATGGTAACTGCTGATGGTTTCACCGAATCAAAGGCTTTTTCATAATCGATAAAAGCCATGCACAATGGAAGTTCATATTCCCTCGCTCTTTCAATTAGTTCTCTCAGTACGTGGATATGATCTATTGTGCTGTAGCCACTCCTGAATCCAGCTTGTTCTCTCGGTTGAGCCATGTCCAGTGTTACCTTCAAGCGGTGTGAAAGAACTTTAGTGAAGATTTTATAAACCACTGATAGGAGGCTGATAGGTCTGTAGTTCCTGAGATCCTCAATGTCACCTTTTTTATGTAGCAGGATCATTGTAGCATTGTTCCAATCCTCAGGAATCTTCCCTTCATTAAGGCATCGAGTGAAAATTTGGGCGAGTACTGTTTCAATTTCTCCACTTGCTTCTTGTATGATGTCTATAGTAATTCCATCTTCTCCTGGAGCTTTCCCCCGCTTCATGTTCTTGATTGCATGTGCAACTTCTGCTGGGAGGACTGGAAGAACTCTGGTACCTTTCATGATGTCTGGAGTACATGTATCATCCCTTTCATATAATTTGGAGTAGAAATCTTTCACTCTTGTCAAAATTTCGCCTCTATTTCTTGTTATAGAACCATCTTCTTTTCTCAGAGCCATAATCTGTTTTCTTCCCTTACTGAGATGTCCCTTTGCTATCTTTAGGCTTTGGTTGTTTTCAATTGCTTTCCTCACTAGCTCACAGTTGAATTTCCTTACGTCTTCAGTGATACTTTTTCGTGCTGTCTTGCATAGCTCTATATATTCCACTTTGGAAGTCACATCTTCTTTAGTTGTCCTCATCTCTCTTCTTTTTTGCATCAACATTTTGGTTTTTCCTGATAATTTGTTTACATGCAACTTCTTAGACCCAGCTAATTTTGTTGCTGTTTCCATAAGAGCTTTGGTTACTTTTCTGTTAACTTCCGAAATATCCACTTCTTCCGATGTTAGGCCTTCTAAAGCAGAGAATCTGTTCTTCAGTTCCAACTTGAAAGTATTATGGTGTTTTTTAAGGTTGGTTATGTCAATACATTTTGTTTGTCTTATGAGCTTGCCACGTTCCAGTTTAGTGTTGAGGTGCATCTTACATCTCACCAATCTATGGTCACTACCTGTGTTGAACTTGTTTAGCACACTGCAGTCTTCGATGACTAATTTTTTGTTACACATAATAAAATCAATTTCACTTGTCGTCCCAATTGGATGTCTCCATGTCCATTTCCTGTGTGGCTTTTTCTTGAAAAAGGAATTCAAGATGAAAAATCCTTCTGCCTCTGCAAACTCAACGAGAGTATTTCCACGCTGGTTTCTGTTGCCGTGACCGAATTTACCTACTGAAGTTTCATTCTGTTGCCGGTGCCCTATTTTTGCATTGAAATCTCCCATAATTATCTTCAAGTGCTGCTTACCTTTATTATTTAGATGATTACAAAAAATCATGACCAAGTCAAAATTATTATGAAACTAGGTTAATTTATGCATTACTTAGATTTACAGCAATAAGTTTTTATAATTCATAAAGAATGAAAAATATTCAAATACAGATATATAATGAACAAAATTATAAAATGTACCTAGTATTTTTGTTGCCCAACCGTTTGCATCTTGATGGCGTACTGTGAACAAGGTTTTGTGAAAGATTGCGTTGAACAATAAGATTCTTAATTTGAATTGCATCTTCAGTGAGTTGAAGTTTATGAAATTTACATATGTTAATGGGGTAGAGTTTACGTAGGTGTGATGTTAATTTTGGGACCAACCGGTGAGTGCTTCTGCCACAGCAGTGCATAATATGCAAATTATCGTCGGTGGTGTTTAAGAAGTACGGCGAAGTGAATGTAATCAGTCGTCGGCGTACGGACACGTGCGAAGACCCCGAAGAAGCTGCAATGCTTGGACATGGAAGACGTGTAAGATTTCAGCAGTTATCGGACTTTGAGCGAGGTCGTCTAGTCGGACTCCGCGAGGCCGGGTGGTCGTATCGTCGTATTGGACGGGAAGTATCGGTGGTGGTACGATGGTGGCGTAGATGGTCCGAGGAACATTCCCACACGAGAAGACGTGGAACCGGGAGTCGGACGAACTGATGAGCGGACCGATCGACGCATAAGAAAAGCGGCGTTGTCAAGCAGAACATCCACTGCGACAAATCCGAGCTGCCGTTGCACCTGAGGTGACTGTGCGAACAATACGCAACAGTCTACTGGACGCAGGACTACGTGCACGTGTGCCCCTGGCATGTGTACCTCTGACTCCAGCCCACCGTCAGGAACAGCTGCAGTGGTGCCGCCAACGTCTGCACTGGAGAACGCAATGGCGATCTGTCGTGTTCAGCGATGAAAGATTCTGCTTGGGAGCCTCAGATGGCCGTATGCGTGTTCGCAGACGCACAGGGGAGCATCTCCACCCTTCTTGCATCCGCCAGCGACACACAGGGCCTACACCTGGTCTCCTGGTGTGAGGAGCGATCATTTATCACTCCCGTACAAAAGTAATGTTTGTACCGGGTATGTTAAACAGCACCTCCTACGTCATCATTCAGCCTGTTGTGCCATTTGTAAGGTCGATCCATCGTGGAGTTTTCCAGCAAGATAACACACGGCGCGTGCTATGCAACATGCACTTCATGGTGTGAGAAAACTTCCATGGCCACCGGATTTGTCCCTCATTGAGCACGTGTGGGATTTTATGGGGCAACCACTTATCCGGTCTCCACGGCCAGCCACGACCATCCCCGATTTACGCGTCCAGGTTGAGGATGCTTGGAACTCAATACCCCAAACTTACATCCAATATCTGTATGACAGACTCCATGCCACAATTGCAGAGTGTGACGCAGTTCATGGCGGTTCAACCTCGTACTAACCATGTTACATGGAAATGTTATTTTTCAGTTTACCAGCAAATACAGCTGTATTTTGCCATAATGTTTTGATCACGTTATCCCCTGTATTCCGTTATTATGCTGTATAAATTTCGTTGGTATCAGACTTCTCCTTCTTGCTGTTCTTTTTCATTTTCCGCCAGTGTATTTCTGGGCATTTACTGTCGTACCATTAACAATATGGAGGTTCCCAGCGCCATGTGCACACATGCAGCTCCAAACCATAACCTGCTGCCCCGATGGCGCAGTGGTCTAAAGCGATGGCCTCTGATCATTCGTCCGAAAGGGGTCCGGGTTCGAATCCTGGTGAGGCATGGATGTTTGTCGTACGGCACTGGCTCTCGCATTTCGCTGGAACCAGTGACCCTAAATTAAGGACGGGCGACTGCTTATAGCCCATTGAGTTGCTCACTGTGGTCGTTAAACCTCCAATCAATCAATGGATGTTGTGTTTGTCTTATGGCACTGGCTCTCTCCCTTCCCTGGAACCAGTGACCCTAAATTAGGGACGGGCGACTGCTTATACCCCATTGAGTTGCTTACGGTGGTTGTTAAACCTCAAAAAAAAAAAAAAAAAAAAAAAAAAAAAAAAAAACCTTCAAAGGATGCTTCACAAGTCACTAAGCAACTTGGATGGAATTCTTCCTGCTTGAATCTCCTTACATAGGCACTACTCTGATTCATCACTGAAAAAAAGTTTTTCTCACATGCTTCTTGATTGTCCATGAGACATGCTGTTTTGCCCACTGAAATCTAGGGTGCCTTTGATCTGCAGTTAACAGTGGTTTACGCCTGCCTTTGCAGCACCGTAAGTCATAGTGAAACAGCATCCTCCTAACAATAGATGTACTAAAAGCAGTGTTAGAACTAGAAATAAATCTTCTACTAGCCCAGCAGACCACTAGAATTCGCAAACCACTGGTCCACCGAAATGCCAACTGGTCCATAAAAGAATAAATAAACAACCTTAAAGAAAATAACGTATCATACCAATGGAATTATCTCCAATATTAGTTTTTAAACCTATCATTAGTTTGCAGCCAAAAATACAGCAAGGTAAAATAAATAGAAATTCGTTTTTTAAACTTGACATATTACGGGGGGGGGGACTTACTGACCAGTGGCCAACGGATCACTGAGTAATTCGAATGCTGAACAGTAACGCCAATCCCTTCAGACCATCTTTGAAAAGCACTTCAGGTGAATCCTCCTGTTTGCGAAGTGTAGCTTTTTGAGTACTCTGCCCTGTCTGGGTGTAGTGTATCTTGGCCTTCCACTGCAGCAGTGCCTTTTACTTTCTTCAGTAGCCTAATAACTGTAGATTGATTACAGCCCACTATTTTTACTCTGCTGTGGACAATTCCACTGTTTTAACCATTGAGACTGTACACAATTTATACCCCCATAACAGGTGGCTAGTATGGTGCACTAGTGGCTCTGCGTCACAACCCTTATAAGGACTGGAGTAAGATTAGGGAAGCAGCCAATCGAAAGGATGTAACAACTGATGCGTCGCTATTTCAATGTGTTTGTCAAACTCCGTATTTTATGTCATATCTTAAGAACAGAAAGAAGTAGCTACTGGAAAAAACTGACATTTTGAAATCTCTTAAATTTTGCATCTAATGACCAAAACGATGAAATAACTATGAAGGTTAGTTAAAAATTCACTGTTTTTATAGGTGATGCAATACTTTTGCACACTACCGTACGTTCCAATTCAACGTAAAATTGTACTGTTATGAAAGGGGGGAAAGGCTGTTGCACTGACTTCTAATGGTAGTGTGGTGCAAGGTGAGGTTTCGAATCCTGCTTGAGGCATAAATTATTTGTCTTGCAACACTGGCTCCCTAACTTCCCTGGAACCAGTGGCTTCAAATTTGGGGCATATAGGTAGCAGACAAATCCAAGATGATTGGTCACCATGACATGTAAAGTTTATCTGGCACCCAAATTTTCAAAATTTAGATTTCTATTTTGAAGCTTTCATATCTTTGAGCCCTTTAACAAACAGGGTCCTGGAGTTAGAGGTGTGCATGGGCCTGGCCAGGTTTTTCCCAGACATGTCTGGGCCGGGCCCAGTTGACCCAGCTTTTTATCGCAATGATAGTCATATTTCCTAGTCTGTTAAACTTTTTTTTTTTTGCTGGCTTTACTTCCATGACAGCCCAGAGCATAATCACAGGTGAGAAAGGCACCAAAGTGTTTTTACCATATGTAGGTATTAAGATGGTAAAAAACACTTTGGGGCTTGTTGACAGCAAAAAAAAAAAAAAAAAAAATAGACTGAGAAAGTGTGTTGATGTGAGGTGGGGTGTGTTGAAAGTAGGAAGACTTCAATTGTTTCTCCTATCCCCAATCCCTATAGTGATTGACTTTTGTAGTGTTTACTCATTGCTAGTTCAGAGAAAGGGAGATTTTGAATGCACTGTTTTTTTTTCCTTTTTTTCTTCTTTAAAGGTTTTACTCTAATTGCCAAAGCTTAGTTAATATTAAAACACCTGTTAGTCTTCCAGGTTTTTGTAATATTCCAAACCCAAAAATCTGGGTTTTCAAGTTATTATGTAGGAATTTGGGAATCCTCAATTATCATTTGTGAAAATTTTCAGATTCAAAACTATTGTGCATGCTGATAGGAAAGCTGTCATTTTGGCAGCTGTATCTACAGTATATAAAATAATTTTTGTTACATAAGATTAAATGGGTAAATGGTAAAAATACCCCCGGAGAAAATATCCCCGAAAACTGAAAAGCGAAAAAAAAATGCCCTTGGAAGAAATACCCCCAGAACAAGCGGTTCACTGTAACAGGAACACTGATGTGTGGCAGTGTTCCGGTGTGGCAATTTACCGGCAACCCTGCCACATATCTTTCAGCAACTTGGCCACAAAAGTTCAAAGAGGGGGGGGGTATAAAGATTGCCATTTCTGTGCCTATATTGAGAACTGAATTGGAAACTCCAAACGAATTTCGCGAAAACGTTTCATGTAAGCCAAGCGAGAATTGTACTTTAATTTGAAGAAATAAATTGCCGAGGATCCGAGATAAACTTGGAGGGGGAGGGGCTCAACCCCTTCCGTAGATTCTGGGCCGCTGAAGCCTGTCACTGTATCCAGGCTGTTCCCCTTTGGGGGGATTCCCCCAAAATGTTAAAATGGACATAGAGCTGTAAACATTAGAACCATGCTTTACATAATGATTCTGTACACGACCACGAATTTTCAGGAGGCTGGGGTGAATTCACCCTCCCCCAAGTTTCTAAGAGCGCAGACAAGTGTTCAAGGTGTAAAGGATTTGCTCGCAATTTCTATGCTTCATGTTGTGTTTAATGGCAAACAATGTATGCCCTCCCCCTCCCCCAGAAATTTGGTGAAGCCTGTGAAAGGGATACGAGGTGCTTGGTTTGGAGGGCTGTCTACCCCTAACTTCCGTAATTTTATATTCTGGACCTCTAGAGTCGGTTAGTGTATCCTCGATGTTACCCCTGAATAGCTCTTAGAAACTATGGGAGGATTACCCCACCCTCCTGAAAATTCGTGGTCGTGTACAGAATCATTATATAAAGCATGATACTAATGTTTACAGCTCTACGTCCATTTTAACATTTTCGGGGCACCCTCTCCCCCAAGTTCATGGACCTCGCGGGGGACTTCAAGGGGAACTTCCTGGATACACTAGCAGACTCCAGCGGCCCAGAATATAATATTACGGAAGTTCGGGGTAGACCCCCCCCCAACCAAGTGTACCTCGGTTCCTCGGCAATTTATTTCTTCAAATTAAAGTACAATTCTCGCTTGGCTTACATGGAACATTTTCTCGAAATTCGTTTGGAGTTCCCAATTCAGTTCTCAATATAGGCCCAGAAACGGCTATCTTTATATATACCCCCCCCCTTGAACTTTTGTAGCCAAGTTGCTGAAGTTGCCGGTAAATTGCCACATCGGAACACTGCCACACATCTGTGTTCCTGTGTGGCAGTTTACAGTGAACCGTTTGTTCTGGGGGCATTTTTCCGCTTTTCAGTTTTCCGGGGTATTTTTACCTACGTCCGATTAAATGAATCCAATGAGCTAAATGCAGAATTGACAAAAACCACTGTAGACAATAGATGCAGTTGTTATGAAAGCAGGTCTTCAAACTATGAATATCAGTTCAGCTCTGGATGCTTTTAAGTGCAAAATTTGACTTCAAAACTAAATTTTGAGAGATCTCTAACATCACATAAAATTCAAAAATGCAATTTTCATAGTATTTCTCATATACTGGAGAAAAAAATTGGTGCAAAAATGGCTCAAAGTTAAATTTCACAGGCACAGAGGTTATGTAGCTAGTTAATATAATGTACACAATGTGTAATATATAAACAATGTGTGCACCTGTATTGTACATAACATTTAATATATGTAAAAATTATATGCATGACTTATGTTGTGAGGTCAGGGTTTTGTTTCATCTCACAATCACCTGAATAGTTTAGGCATAACTAAAATATTTTCATTTAATTTTACAATGGAAAATGCAATGTCACGAGCTGAACCGGGTTTACCAAATGCCTTTACCAAATGCCTGCACAGGCTTCTACCTTGAAGTCTTGTCACTCATGATGCATGTGCTGTTCCTTTCAGCCCCCCCCCCCCCTCCCCCTTTACAACTAACAAAGGGATTGGTGCTTGATCACCACACGAAACTTCCGATCTCTAGTATTGATGTGTATTGACCTTCAGGAATTTCCCAGGGGAGATTACTCTTGAAGGCATGCAAAGTCATAAGAGTAATCAGCGTCTCCCCCGGAAAGGCGACTTCAAAGTAATGTTTCTGGAAAAGGAAGAGACGCTAACAGAAGAAACCAGTTTCTTAATTATATAATTGCTATTATCGATCGCACTTGCCCATTGTGAAACCAAACTTTCAATGCCTTATTCACAAAATCGCATTGGCTGTGATGCAATCTTAAGAAGTCTGAGCTTTAAGAAAGTTCTGCAGAGATCTGAACAAATGGTAAGCAGGTGGTGCAATGTCAGGGGAATAAGGGGGGGGGAGGGTGCAGAACTTCCCAGTCAAAATTTCTGATCATCTGCTGGATCAATCTCACAGTGTGATTGCTTGCATTGTCATGCTGGAGGATGACCCTTTTTCTGTTGATCAGTGCTGATCGTCTATCCGGGTTCCAAGAGCTCAAGGTGAGTAGTGTTCTCCCTAGAGCTTTTTTACTGGGCGGCCCACCTTCAGGAATTTCCCAGGGGAGATTACTCTTGAAGGCATGCAAAGTCATAAGAGTAATCAGCGTTAATTTTGTCAGCCGCCCAGTACAATTTTCTAATGTTTATCATATGTTACATTAAATACCTACCACACTGATAAAGATGCTTAATTAGTATAATAATGTTAATCAAAACATCCTTTTTTTTATTTATTAGGGAAGGGGTCATTAAAAGTACCATCCAGCTAAAATTTCTTACCACCCAGCTGTAAAAAAAAAAACCTAGGGAGAACACTAGAGCAATGCTGGCGTTAGTCCACCAAAGCCTTTTTGGGGTGTAGGTTTTAGCATAGGAACTGTTTGACCTGGAGAAAGCCACTGGTTTTTGCATTTGTTTTTCACATAAAGAACCCACTTTTCATCTCCTGTGACAATTTGTTGAAGAAATGGATGCAATTTCCTGTAGGGTGAGCAAAGATAGGCTTTGTTGTCAGGTGCAAGTTGGTATAGACCCCCTATATCTGTTGCAGGTTCTCTTGGAACAGTAGCAGGGATCGCATTCCTCCTAAAATTCCTAATATTTTGTGACCCTCCTTAAATTCCTAAAATTAGACCTAAAATTTGCTATTCATCCTAAAATTTTCGTAAGCTTATTTTTATTAAAAACACAACCGTTATTAACGCCAATAAATTTACCATTACGGTAAGGTAAAAAGACCTGTTATTGTAGAAACACAGCCTATATGCTGTGCTGCTGAAGGGAGGGAAAAATGACGCCATCGAGATGCACTTGCTTCGGGACGGGCGTTCCATTTTTTTGCCTTCGAACAGTTTTCGAGAGTAACAAGAGATCTAAGGGAAAAGGGGAGGGGTCATTTTCACCCCTGGTTTGCGCTTTGCAGACGAACTCCGTGGCACACAGAAGATCGTACTTTATTTTTGTACATGCCTTGTGGAACCTCCTCTTTCTGCTGATGTTTTGTTATTGTAAACCGCAGGTGGGTGGAAGCAAAGAGGAAACATGTGGTCTCCTTCCGTAACCTCCGGTAATGACGATGGGATGGTAGCTGAGTATTATCTTGGCAGGCAGTAGAGCACGTGATCATTGACCTTCGATCATGCGTCGGCGACAGCGACCTTCGATGCGCAATATATCTCGGCTCCGACTCGCTTTGACTGAACTTGCGTGAGATGCGTATGATAGTTTCTGGTTTTACGTCTTTTATGGTGTTCTCTGTGCTGTGTGCAGGTTCAGTTCTCTAGTGGTGACCTGCTTTTTTTTTTTTTCATATCTTCTGACATCCTCGCAGCCAAATTTCGGGAAGTTGTCTGGTTTTGCAATATTGGAACGTGTTTTTGTACTTCCCTTTCATTTTCTAGTTATTACGGTAAGGTAAAAAGACCTGTTATTGTAGAAACACAGCCTATATGCTGTGCTGCTGAAGGGAGGGAAAAATGACGCCATCGAGATGCACTTGCTTCGGGACGCATGGCTTTTCAAGATGCAAGGCTCGCCAAAGAATTGGACGGAGTGAAGTTGAAAGAATGGTGTTCTGCAACTGAAACAATATTTTCTGCTAAGTGTATATTGTGTTCAGAAATTTTCAACATTTCTAATAGTGGCTTTTCACAAGTAAAAGCGCATCATAAAGGAAAAAAACATTTGCAGAAATTTCAAAGTAAATTTCAAAATAAGTCCATCCTGAAAGCCTTTGGAGGACGGAATCTTCAGCCCAAAACAAATATTAGTGAAGTACTGAGTCATGATTTACAGTTGGCTAAAGCCGAAGCATTATGGGCCATGAAAGTTGCTAAGGACAATATGTCTTTTGTTTCATGCACTGAAACAGTTTAACTTTTCAAAGAAATGTTTCCTGATTCTGCTATTGCAGCCAAAATGCAACTTAAAGAAAAAAAGTTGCTTATGTGATATCACATGGATTGTCAAAATATTTTGAAGAGGATTTGAAAAAAGACATTGCATCTAGTAGCCCAGGAAAGGTTACTATAGCATTTGATGAAACTACAAATACACAAGTGAAACGGCAGTTGGATGTGTATCTCAGGTACTGGTCTTCAGAAATAAATTCAGTTTCTTGCCGATACCTAACAAGCGTTTTTCTGGGTCATGCAACAGCAGATATTTTGCTAAAAGAAATTCTTGATGTGTTATCATCCTTCAATATTTCGTTGAACAGAATTATTTGTGTATCCATGGACAGCCCAAATGTAAATAAGTGCTTTTTACGCAAATTCAATGAAGTTGTAAAACAAGAAACAGGCCAGAAATCTTTGGAACTAGGTTTTTGCAACCTGCATGTTGTTAGTAATGCATTTAAATTTTTTTTGACAAGCTTAAATATAGATTTTGACGAATTTGCTACTGATATGCATTACTTTTTAAAGAGTAGTGCTGCAAGACGAGAGGATTATAAATCTGTCGAGGATATAACATTGGTCACTGCCAAATTTCTTTTGCGTCATGTCAGCAACAGATGGTTAACCGTTGGTTCTGTAGCCCAGAGGCTCTTGGATCAATGGCTAAATATTACAGAATATTTTTTAAACTTCTTGCCATCTCAAAAAATATTTGAAAAACAACTGCGCAATTCGGCAAGGTATAAAAGAATTCACTGTTTCCTGAAAAATGAGCTTACTCCTTGCTATTTAGCATTAATTTCATTTTCACACCAAAATTTTGAAAAGTTTTCATTATGTTATCAGAGTGAAGAACCAAAAATACACCAGTTATATTCTGATTTAAATACTTTAATGAGGAATGTTATGGCTCAGTTTATCCAAGATGATGTTATAGCAGGGAAATTTGGAGAAGACCTAAAGAATGTAGATTTTGAAAACAAAAATTCATGGAAAAAACTAGGGGAGTTAGAAGTTGGTATGAAGACAAAAAATCTCCTCAGGAATGTTCAGGAGACCAGACCAGGCAGAAATTATTTCTCTAGATGTAAGATCATCACTAATTGCAACCACAAAATATTTAAAGTCAAATTTGCCATTCTGCAATCAAAAGCTAAGAGACATAGAAGTTTTAAAGGTAAAAGAACCAAAGAAAGAGTCAACTCAACTTTCAGTCACTGAAGGACTTTCGGAAATAACCAGAATTTCAAGTGTTTTGCATCTTTCTGAGGAACAAATTGATAGAGTAAGAGAAGAGTGGAAACTTTTAAATTGCGATAAGCCAACTGTAGATGAACTAGTGAAATTTTCAGAGGAAGGGCATATTCCAGTGCGGATTGATCATTACTGGCATAATATATTTAGTATTAAAGACTCTAGCGGAAAAGAAAAATACTCAAATCTTGCTAAACTCATAGTCAATTTTAGTTTTACCTCATGGTAATGCTGATGCAGAAAGGGGATTTTCGGTTAACACTGCTCTGTTAAGGAAGGACAAGGCTAACTTAAAAGACTCAACTATAACATCATTAAGAATAGTTAAAGGGGCCATTAAACACTATGGATGTGTAAGTAAAGCCCATAACAAGAAATTTGTTATAGTGTTTGTGATTCACATAAATTTTATAAAGAGTATGTTGATAAGCTGAAGGAAGAAGAATCAAAAAAGGTAAAAGAAAGGAAGCAGAAAGAGAGGGAAAATAAGGAAAAGCAGCTAGAGAAAAAAAGAAAAGCTGAGTTTGATGACAAAATAAAAGAAAATGATGCAGAAATAAATAGACTTAAAAACGATAAAGAAGCCTCCCTAGCAATAATTCAAGAGGGAACAGAAAGAATGAGAAAAGCTGTAGAAAAACAAAATACTGTTGAAATAGCAGTTGCCTCTAACTTGATCATACAAGGTTCAGCTGAAATAAAGAAAACTGAAAGTAAATTAGTTGTGGTGGAAGCAGAAAAAGATAGGCTAATCAGGAAAAGGTTAAAACAATAATATGAAAAAAGTAATTCAGTGAACAATTGTACATAGTTCTTGGTTTTTAATTACCTTTTTAGGATATTATAATTTAATGTGAAACCTGAAAACTTTACTGTGAAAATCGTGAATTGCTTCTGGTTCAACAGCATATTAATGTTCGAAGTGAAACTTGAATGTGGTAAATATACTTGAATATGATAATAACACGTGAAAAGATAAGAACTGAACATTAGAAGTAAATCATACTTAAACATTAGACGTTATGCAAAAAATTTGGGTGTTAACTTCGACCATATATACTAATGGACTGCACATTGGCAATAGCTGCATCAAAGCCGCCATGGCTCAAACATTGGGCACGTCATCATCAGACTCCAAATTTCGTGTAAAAATGCTGTTATGATTACTAATTTACGCTGCAGAACTTCAGTGTTTTCGGTGTATTATGTGAATGCGCCTCATATATAAGCTCAGAGCAGCCATAAGCACAGCAGGTGTAACCCATCTTTTTGACTGATGTCATGTGATTTTATGTTGGAGCCAGAAATTTTGATGTCATGCGCAGTCTATCAGTATATATGGTTGAAGGGTGTGAAGCAAACTCTTTACAATGTATACAAAGTTGTTTTACTAGATGTATACAAATATACATCTAGTTTTTATTGAAATACACTCCTAAAATTTTCCTAAAATTTTTCTAAAAATTCCTAAAATTCCTACCTAAAATTTTCCAGAAGTATGCTATGATCCCTGCAGTACAGCATGATGCATTAAGATGTTAGGATAATTTGTCAAACCATTTGTTACATATTTTACATTGAAGGTACATATCTCACAACTGCTCTCCAAACTTAGCCCCTCATAAAAACATTACTTTCTGCCCCCCCCCCCCCCCAATAATTTTAAAGAACATGTAAGAGTAAGAAATCATTCACCCTAGATGGGAAATTGTGGTAGTTTGCATGCAGGTGTTGATACAGGTTCTTAAAGATGGCACCCATTTTTGTGCTTAAAGCAATTCTGCCAAAAATGTTGAGAAGAATTCTCAAAAGTGCTCAAAGGTTTAAAGTGGTGTGGATTCATTAATAGGATTATTATTATAATATCAAGACTTGCAAAATGCCCTTGCCCAGATTCAGGGGTCATGATTGGTCTCAGCATGTCAAGAAATCCAGTTGCCCTGCCAAGTAAGTTTTAATAAAAGAAAAAATAAACTACTGCCCTATTTTGCTTTCACAGCAAAATGGGTTACCCCCCCCTTCCCCCCAAAAAACAACATTGCAGTATTTAATGTATTTTATGCCAAAAATATCACTAATATAAAATTGTACTGAGATTATTTTTTGTGAAGGTATTATATAGCAGGGGTGGAAGAGTTCCGCCTGTTCGGAATTCATCTGGGGAGTTCCTGAAGTTAATGCAGAAATGCAATTTTTTTGTGTGGGTGGGGGTTATCTATTTAAGCTGTCGCAAAGCTTAGAAGCAGGTGAAACTAACACACGTCAGGAGGATAAGTCACGACCAGGGCTCTGTTTTGTCCCGTAGTAGAAAATTGCTGGCAAGCAAATGTAATAAAAAGTGGTTTATAGCAAAAGTTGCTAGTGGAAAAAATTTTGAATATTTTAGTGTGAACTTTGAAGTGCCACTGCATTGTATGGAATATTTTAGACACACAAAAAGGAACTGCTTTCTGGAAAGGAATATTTCTTGAAAAGTACAAACATTATAAAAACATTTTGGCACTAGTAGAAATAACCAGTATATTTCCCCTGTGTACTTCTGCATGTGAGGTTAGGTTCAGTTTTATGAAGAGAATCCAGGGTGATTTTGATAAGAGTGGTGGTTTAAATTTAGACATTAAATGCTCTCATGAGTATTCACTATTGAGGTTGAAGAGGCCTGCTGTTTTAAAGAGGTTAAATGAAAAGAAATTGAATGTTTTTTAAATTTTGTATTTAAATTAAATTGTTAGAATTAATCATGAAAAGGTGTTATATCTAAATATTTGTAATCTTTTCAGCATTACAATGTGACAGTTACAGGTGTGAAATCAAAATTTGTCATGATTGACCAATGGAGTGGGCCATGTTACTTTCTTTTGTATAATAAACTTTGGCTAGTAGATAATGCAATTTGCTTGTGAAAAGTAAAGCCACTAGCAAGTATTGCTACTGCTAAAAAGAAAAAGAAATTGCCTGGTCAACAACTGAGCAATCTGGGCTAGAGAGCGTGCCAACTGCGAAGGCAGTTGGTGGGGCTTCCCTAGATAAAGTCTTGCAGCCGATTGTCGTGGGTATGAAGGCGCCACTTACTTTGCACTGACCACAATTTTCTATGTGGCTATAGACGTCGGATAACTGCTTTTTCAAAATGCAGAAAAATTAATTGCTTTGTAGTATAGTTTCACAGAAATGGCTAATTTAGTTGCAGTAACGGATATATGATGACTTGAAAGTAATACTGGTTATTGATGAAATTAAATAAGTGTTGGAGAAATGATCAAGAAGGTAGATGTAAGTGGGAAAGTTTTGTGAAAAAATTAAAGTGGATGTAAGTGGGAAAATTAAATCAGTATAAATATTGAATTGACATTGATTTGGTGCAAGCACACAGACTAGAATAAAATTCTTAGTACTTCCTAAAGAAATGTTATACAACATACAACTTTCTGGCTTATATATATCATCATCATCATTGTCAACCATTATCAATCTACTGCTGGATGAAGGTCTTCCCAAGTTTCCTCCACAACGGTCTGTCTTGTGCCAGTCTCCTCCATGTCACCCCTGCATACTTTCGAATTTCATCCACCCATCTCCCATGTGGTCTTCTTCTGGGTCTTTTCCTGTCCCTTGGAATCCAATCTAAAATTTCGGCTGTCCATCGATGATCTGTCCTCCTGGCAGTATGTCCAGCCCATTGCCATTTCAGGGATTTAACTCCGATCATGATGTCTTCCACTCTTGTCATTTTTCGGATCCACGAGTTCCTCTTCTTATCTCTCCTGGTTACACCTCTCCATGCTACTTTGAGTTGTCTGCAGCCTTTGTATGTCTTTTAGTTAAGGTCCACGTCTCTGCACCATATGTAAGCACTGGAAGGATGCATTGATCAAACACTTTTCTTTTAAGACATACACACACACACGTGTGTGTGTGTGTGTGTGTGTGTGTGTGTGTGTCTGTCTGTCTGTCTGTCAGGTCATGCGTAAAATCACAGCCTCTCCTTGAGAAATGTCAACCCCACCTTCTCGTGGTGCATCCTGTTCCCACTAAAGGGGCTCTGACTACCGCCAATTGCGGTATAACTATACCATCGGGATTAGAGGAAATGCTATCCCACACTCACCAACCCTCTTGGCCAGCGTAGTGAGTTATAGCCAAACACCTCCAAAATGACTCCACAACTTAAATCTTGGCCCTCAGTCTCTGGCAGCTGGAATGTACCTGGCCAAGGCAGTGCCAGTGCGACATGATTCGAAAGTATGCAGGAGACTGGCACAAGACAGACTGTTGTGGAGGAAACTTGGGGAGATCTTTGTCCAGCAGTGGATTGATAATGGTGATATATATGCAAATATTGTGCTTAGGCTAGTTAATAAATGCTGAGATTTTGCATATTCCTATGTGGAAAAAGTTCAGCTTTTTTTCTGCCATGACTGCCTTCATGCCTGTATTAGTTATTTTTGTGGAGGATTTCAAACTGTGTCAAATGCCACCTAGACTAACCCCTGAGATATAAAGATGTTTTAGGTGTTACAGTTGTCAGAGTTTAATAAAGTAATTAGTGAGTGCAGTGAAAAGATCTTTTGTTTGAGTCTTTTGTAAACTACTAAGCACTTACCATATAAAATAAAAACTATGAAGATGCCTATATCAATTTTTGGAACTATCACCAGCACAGTTGTGCATTATGTAGTAATATTGCCAGTAGTGATATTCAAGATTAAGTTCCATGGTGCAAAAAGAGATGCCTACTGGGTTTTGTTGAGTGAGCATCAGAGAGGATGTAGCTATGGCATGATATTTGTGCTTTATAAAGTGTTAATTTGTGGTTTTATTGGATGTTATACAGCAGAAGACAAAGCTGAACTTTCTGAAATGAAAACCTATTTTCATTTCAGAATGTTCATTTTTAGAGCAATTTTCCAGTAATTTTAAAAATAAAAATATTTCTTTTCATAAATGTTCTGATAGTCCTTTCTCTGAACCTACATCTAGAATTCCAAGATAACAGGGCACATCTTAAAATTGGTAGTGGTATTTTATTCCACTGCTTTCCATAGCCCAATCATTGTTTTAGGTCTGCATTTAGAAAGTGCTCTCTTTTAGGCACAATTGTCCGTTGCCGACACATCAGACTTTGGTAGCAAGTCTAAACCTTTTGCTCACATTCCTTCAGTCTCTTTTTCAAGAAATAAGAGTGGTAGATTTGCATGTATGTCTGGTACCCTTATCCTGATACCTGTTGAAGGCTCTGTGGATAAAGGAATGATATTTACTGTTTAAATATGAGTTGGTAATGTGTAGAATTGATTTTAAAATATTAACTTTTCTTAGCTTACAAGAAACTAGCAATAACCCCGAATCCTTCACTGATACTTACTTCCTTTGGATTCTTGAAACCAAGTTTGTTTTCTGTTATTTTAAGATAACAAACTGACTTTTTGTTACTGTCGTTTAGGTAGATTTGTGCTTTATCAATAGGCAACAAATTTCAGTCTCTAGCCAAGTGATTTTTTTATTGAAGGAATAGACGGCATGTTCTGCACTCGTGCTGTGCAAATTGAGAAACGGAGTTCACTGTTAAGGCAGGATACGCCCTGAACCTGGTATATAGCTATATCGAGAAAGCCAGAACCTGTCATTAATTTTTCTGTGCTACGTGCGATAAATTCCCTATATACCAAATGTTTCATATCAGCTCGAAGAACCTGTATGTTGGTATCAGGGCTCTGGTGTCTTTATAATGCCGCGCTTAAGGGAAACACTGACAAGGCCCCCACTTTCCAATGAAGTAGGTGTTTATTCAATTCCTCTATGATATCCGGATGGCTCCAAGTGATACTACATTGGAATGACAACATTCATTTAGCATTAGAGTTAACAAACATAAAAGGGACATTAAATATGGCAAAGTAACCACATCCCTATCCAAAGCAATAAAGTCCTGCTCTTATGTGGGATAATGTAAAGAAATTAGCTTCCTACTCCACCCCAAAATCTGTTGCCATTTGCAAAACTTGGGAGATCACAAGCAACGAGGTATGCATTGATAGCGTCCTGCTGGAGTTGCCACGCGTTTGGAACTAGTTCTTCAAGCAGTGAAATACCTTTGGTTTTTCTTCCATGATTCCGCATGCTAAATGAGCGCATAACTCCTCTTTTTTTTAAAGTTACGTATTTTTGCACCTGTTTATAGTAAAGTCCGCGTTTTAAATTAAATTGTTGAAGTGTTCTATTTTGCTGTTTACTTTCCTTGAAAAATCCATCTTGTCGAGATTCACGTTGGTACATCCGGATGGCAGGATACGAGTACGGTGCGAACCACATGAAACGATGGATCCTTCTTGCCAACAGGGTACTCTTCAAGCTGGTGGGGGTGGCATTCTCGTCTGGGGACTGAAATGGGACCCCTGGTACGTGTGACATCATCCCTCACAGGTTAAAGTTACCGGGATATTCTAGACGACCATTTGCTCCCGTTTGTGCATCTTCAACATCCCACTGGGGACCTCCATTCTGCAACAGACAATGCACCGTGCCATTGCTCCTGAATGGTTGGATGAACACTCCACCGACGTGAACTCTCTTCCTTGGCCAGCTAGGTCACCTGGCCAATCCCATTGAGAGATGTTGGAGGCTCTGACCCCCCCCCCAATCAAATCTCCGTGAACTGTGGGAGCTTGTTCAGCGGTTGTTGTGGATCCATATGGCTACGCAACGCTTCCGGTGTCCATGCCGAGACGATTGCTGCAGTCATCAGGGCGAAAGGTGGTTCTACATGTTACTAGACAGGTATCTCTAATTCAATTGCTCTTCAGTGTATAACACATTGGTAAAAAAAAGTTGAATTGGCGAATACTAAAAATGACAGAGCAATCTCTCATAATTTGCAGGTGAATTGTTCACCTGCTATGGGTTTCAGTGTGAACAAGTCTTTACTAATGATCCATTACTCTTAGATAAGTTTCTCAATACATTTTGACTAGTTCATGATCACTTTTTTTTTCTTGGCATGTGGTTTTGACTTCCTCTGAAGAACAAACCTGTTGCTTTAATTTTTTTGAAAATTCATCTGAAGTGGACTTGTGCATATGTATTTTGTAACATTTACATCCTGCACTTCAGTGTAGTATATGTAATTTTAAACTTGTGATCTTTGCAGGTTGTAGTGTCGAACAGGCTTGTGACCTCCCCATGCTGCATTGTCACAAGCCAGTATGGATGGAGTGCCAATATGGAACGTATCATGAAGGCTCAGGCACTGAGAGATTCCAGCACCATGGGCTACATGGCAGCCAAGAAACATCTTGAGGTCAATCCCGATCATCCAGTTATCCTGAATCTGAAGCAGAAGGCAGATGTCGACAAGAATGATAAATCTGTTAAGGATCTCGTGTTGCTGCTGTTTGAAACATCTCTGCTGTGCTCGGGATTCGGCCTCGAAGATCCTCACACCCACGCATCTCGCATACACAGGATGATTAAGCTGGGCCTTGGCATCGATGAAGATGATGATCTCACTGCTGCAGGAGGTGACACTGTGGTGGATGAGATTCCAGCCTTGGAAGATGAAGATTCCTCTAGAATGGAAGAGGTTGATTGATTTCATTTTTAAGAGACATTCCACTTTCTTTTTTTTTTCTATATTTCTTGTTCCTAAGTCACTAAAGGGCCAAAGTTACTTATTCTGTGATAATTCTGTAAATGCCTTTTTGGGACACAAGATGTAGAAATATAATAAAATATTTGTTCAGAAACTGCTTATGTGTTTCATCTGTCTTTTTATATCTCCTAAATGCCACTACAATCTGAGATTCAGATGTTAGCTTGTCAAATTGCACATTAAAACCATGTTAAAGTATAAAACAGGTGATGCTAGATTTTACTGTCTGTATCAAAAGTCTTGGTTTGCAGCAATCTTGGCACACCACTTAGCTTTAAACATCCATTGCACAAGATGTTTTGTACCTCACAGGGTTGAAAAAACCCAACCTTGGGGGTTCTATTTGGTTTTTATATCCTTTCATTACGATTTCAAATGATTAAATAATGAAAAATCCATGCAACTTAACCATTGGTTAACAAAAAATCTCCTTTTTATGTCTGTTCAAAGAATTTCATTTACATCTACACAGTCTAAAGATACTTTACACACCATTCACTGCAATCTAGGAATGGGCACATTGGTGGTTACTCCTTCCCAAAACATCATAGATAGTATCTGGAAATTTTCGATGCATCTGTGAAAACCTCTGTTTTGCCTAATAAACTGAAGAATTAGTTTTCAATCTGCATCGGTAAATGCACAATAGATGTGCAAAATCTTTTAATTGAACAGCGAGTACTCTTCAATAACATTGGGCAAGTAATATTTATTAAAATGCTCTGTTAGTTGACACCTATTTTTGTTCAATGCATCAGTGTAAACTTAGATGTTTTTGCTAATAAACGGAAGAACTCGCACTTTTCGACCTGCACCAGTAAATGGGCAAACAATTTGTAAAATCTCTTTAATATAACTGATACTCACCGGTTCAACATCCAATAACTATTTGTTAAAATGTCCAGTGCACCATGAAAACCAGTGGAACTTTGACATTTTGCTAATAAACTGAATTCGCACCATTTCATCTGCAGCAATAACTGTGCAATCAATTTGTAAAATCTGTGTTCAAGAGCACGTGAGCCAATGCCAACAAATGTAATGGTGATATTCAACATCTAGTAACATATTTGTTAAAATGCCCAATGTATCGGTAGAAACGTCGATGTATCAGTGTGAACCAAGATCAGACCTGTTTGTAATCCAAGTGTAGCCCGTAATTCCGGGTTTTTGTCACATTCCAAACCCGTAAATTCGGGTTTTTAAGTTTGAATTTGAGATGCTTCGGACATTTCATTTCTAAAAATGCCACAAAATGGTAACTAAACTTAGGGTTCCATTTTCTTTGGGAATTAGTGTTAGATTTAAAAACACTGCATGTCCGTGCAAATGGTGAATGTAGACTATTTGTGACACCTTGTACGTTTCTTTTGTTATTAAGCAAGCTCTCAAGATAAACAGCCTGCTGAAAGGAAGGCTTCTTTTCATTATTTTGAAAGTTCAAATAATTTGATTATTTTTTCTAACTACTTTTAGAAATTGAATGGAATCCACCATAGGCTTAAACAAGTAAAACTGGTTTACATAGACTGCTCAATTAACATATAATAAAATTTGATTTTAAAGATGCAATGCCTGAAGGATTTTGCACAGGGAAAGAAAATTGGGTACAAGAAATGCGAAGTTTAACTGCACAAGCACTAGGTCCTATTTGTTGTGTAGCTAGTTCATATGTGCGTATTATACGTTATATGTATATTGGCACTGAGTTGAGAGTTTCAGGGTTTCTTGTGTCACCTCACAATTGCCCCTGCAAGATGCCTTGTTAACAAACTGAAGATTTCACACTTTGATCTGCAGCAGCGAATGTGCACGTAGGTGGGTAAAATCTCTTCAATATAATTGTGATTGCTCACCAATTCAACCCCCAAGTAACTAATATTTCTTAAAATGCTCTTGTTTTTTCAGTGTATCGGTGGAAACTTGATGCATTGGCTCACATGCCTTCGAGGAAGAGCACGTGAGCCAATGCCAACAAATAAACTAAAACAGCCAACAGGAAGGTGATATTTCTCTCCTCAAAGAACATAAAAAGAAACGCATTTACTTTTCGTAGAAAATATTCTCTACCAGTTGCCAACGTCGGTCACAAGACCTCGATGTATCCCCTTCTGGCCCATTCCATCTCAATTCAGGCAGAGCATGTCAGTTGACCCCCTGAGATTTGCTCCAAAAAATTATCACTTGCTGCTCCATTTTGAAATTTGGTGAAAAACGCGTTTTTTGAAAGGAATGTCAAAAACGGCATATTTTAAAAATGTTATTGCGTTTAAACTATTTGGGTGATTCAGTTCATTTTTGTTTTGTAGCTAATGAATTGATTTTTAACTTGACATACTTTAAATATGCATGTTGTAATTATTAGTAATTAAAAAAATCCACTTTTTAGGTACAAAATTTTGGTTTTTCTGACATTTAACGATTTTTTTTCTTACACTAAGAAAAGTTTTTTTAAATAAAGATGGCAATGTGTAGTCCACCAATGGTAGTTTTACAGCAAATTTTATTTATTGCCTAACATATATACAGTCTACAATTCAACTTCAAAATATGCAAAAATGCACTATTTTCAAGTAGCAATAACTCAAAACCCATTTTTTAAAAATCTTAAAACTTGACCTTATGTTGTCCTATTAGTATATTATCAATTGGTGGGGGCAGAATTGTGTGTTTTTGCCTCTTAAATTTTGAACGTTTTTTTGAAAATGACAGTTCTCCAGCATTTGCAGGTCGCAGAAAAACACTACAAAGTTTTGTTTTAAATTAGCTCTGAAAGTTAAAATATAGGCTAGTAGACTAATTATAATACTTAAAGTAAAAAATATTTAAAATATTAATCTAGTAAATAAAAAATATAAAATAATTTTAATTATATAATTTCTGTAATAAAGTTACTGTTAAATGAACTGACCTAGTCTTAATGTGTTTTGGTGAAAAAAATTTGAATTTATTTTATTTTGTTGAATTGATTATTTATTAAAAGCGTTATATTATATTTATGCTGGTATTTACATTTTAATATGGAAACCATAGAGAAGTTTAAATTTGGGAGATGGGTGGATGCATTTCGAAACAAAAATATTTTCTAAGTACTAGAAAAGGCCATGAACATCCTAAACAAAAATGCATCTGAAAATTTACATTCCACAAGAAGTTATTGGAAAGTTTGCGTTGTTTGCGTTCAAGCAGAGTTGAGTCACCTGAAAGTGCCAAAAATAAGTGGATATTGTTGCATGTGTATGAAAATGTGTCACTATAAGTCCTAGGATAAAATGTACTCGTTCAATAACAACTTGTGGAGGCGGTGAAAGTCAATGTAAAAGGATAGGACAAAAATTGCAGTTATGAAATACCTTATAAAACCAGGATTCGGATCGATAGCCTTAGTCAAGCTAAGGTGGGGTACATGGGACCAAGTCATGGAAGACAACAGCACACAAAAATTTTTCACACTGCACTCATTTCGAACTTTTTTTTGAAAGGCTACTGCCTGTATTTATTATTTTTCTTTAAAAACTTAATTTAGTGGACAAACAGATGGTATTTCCTTTTTTCTTGTTTGCTTAAACACAGCAGTATAAAAACAGAATCTCAATTTTCTTTCTATTTCTCTTTGGCCACTGGCCTTATGAACAGCACAACTTTACATATTTCAACACAGTTGGTTTGAACACTAGGCATGCATCCAAAATTATACCATGATTCACATAGCTTACAAAAAAAAAAAATTCTGGATTATTTTTAATTCCACAAGGTGGACAAGTTCTGTTCTTTTGAAACGTACTCTCCTCTCTCTCACCCAGTTAGCTCAATTTACAATTTTACACTTATTGATTTAAATTTACAGCACCGAAACAATCTTACCAAACTCTGCAATCTCCCAGACCAGCTTCGAAGACTTCATTAAAATTAAATTTACAGTTATTTTAAGAGCCACAAATTATACTTTAACAAATCTACTATCAGCAAGTAAACAAACCAAGTAAATTATCCTCAAAACAGAATTTACACTGAGCTCAAGCATTAATTAACATTACATAACCCATAGAACTATCCTGAATGAACCTACTTCACTTATAAAGAAACCTCTCTAACTAATCTTAAAAATTATCACTACTCATAACATCAACATAATTCAGAAATTCAAACAATCTTCTTGCACTAGCTTGCTCATAAAAATCACCTCACTCTTCACTTCACATAATAGCTCAAGATACTTAATAACTCTATACTGTAAACAAAAGCTCAAAATACCAATTTACTAAATTTCCAAACCAAATATTATGTTCACTAACACTAACAACCCGAATTTAGAATTTCCATCCCTAGCACTACAGCAAATCATAAACAAATAAATTTAGATACTTTAAATCACCAAACAAACTTAAATTTAACACCTGCAGTGAATTACTGAGGTAGTGGTGAGGCAAATACTCTCAGTTCAGACACTACCCTGGGTTTTGAGAACCAACACAGGAAGAAAATATCAAGTCAGGCTGAAGGCGTGAAATTGGGTCGTGAATCCACTTTCAGCCTATGCAAAGGGAAAGGAAAAAAATCCTCAAGTGTGACACATCATCATCGGGCACAGAATTTCCTCAAACATGATCTCACCACATTTCTTGAAGCAACGCTCGACCGACCCTCGCTGGCAGTACATATCTCCGTGAGCAGCGAAACTACTGGGGGGGGGGGGTTGAAGACAAGTTTTCCCCCAAAAACCACACGTCTTCAAGGATCTCCCCTTTTCGAACCAATGCATGATCCCACCTTGATCAACCACGCCTGCAAGAGCCTGTCGTACTTCAACCCTAAATACTCCAGGCACATCTGGCCCAGAACCAACACAACTATATCCCAGGAAAAATTCACTTATCTCTGTATATATCCCAAGAAATTCTAAATCACAATATCCACATATATCCCAGGAAAATTCACTTTATCTCTCTCCACATATATCCCAGGAAAAATCACTAGCAAGGAAATTCTTCTGCACCATGGCAATGCGCAGGTCCACTTCAGACAATAACACTGACCATTTACATAACCCACTAAATATTTTCACCTTATTGAAAATTAAAATTACATTTAGACTCTTTTTGTAAAAACAAGAAAATTTAGGCCAAAGAAAAGAACAATTAATACTGGAACTGGTGAGCAAAAGTGTGTCTTCTCAACCCATGATGTTCATTCTTTTTGTGAAATACTAAACTTGAGAACAAAAAAATACTTTAACTTCTATTCTGCACATATCGCATCCTGGTGAAAATTCCCTACTAAGAGCCCTCTGCCCTAGGACAAGTTCCCGGCTTGCCCTAAGATCACCCCTTTCCAATGGGAGATTAACACTCATCTGGAGCATGTAAAATACTGGTCCTCAAATAACACACCTACCATCTTAATTTCGACACTCAACACTCCAAGAATGTAAACAGCACTTTAGGTTTCCAATTTCATCACACTATAATATGTTCCCAAAATCCCAATATAAATCATCCCATAATTTATCTTCACTCAAAAAAGAAAATAACTCAACGCTGTAAAAGACTAGAGAGAAATGTTTACGATTATTTTATCACCCACGGCATCACAATAACACTGCTTTTCAATTATCACATGCCCAACTAAACTATTATCGATGCACCAAAATTCACTGTGCCCAACTATTAAACAAAATTTTTCCGATACATCAAAATTTACTGGCCTGGGAAGTTGCTAAAATACCAGACATGACAACACAAAAAAAAAAAAAAAAAAACTATAATGAAAGCATTTTCAACTCCCCTCTCTTTTTTTCTTTCCCTTTTTTTCTGAATTCATACCTGAGTAACTAATTTTTAATTTTGAAAGCTGAACGACAACACAGCCATAATCAGAGGCAAAAAAAAAACTTGCTCTTTTTCTTTTTGTTTCTTATGCTCAGCTCGAAGTTTAGGTACCCTGCGTGGGATGTTATATATCAATACAGAAAGATATGAACTAAAACATTACCTTCGAGCTGGCGTTCTTTTTTTTTTCCTTTTTGTTTTCACCACAGCTTACAGTCCTGGCACAACCACAGTCTCGTTAGAATTTCTTTGTTTTCTTCCTCCCAGTTCCCTTCCTTAAACGGTTAATAGCCGAGGTAACCATTTTCGAAACCTCGGGATGAGATGGAACCTTTATTTATCTTCGGCCTTTGAGGCAGGCCTCCTTTTCGGAGTAGCAGCCGAGGGTGAAGCTGTAGAGGCTGGGCCCACTCCTTCCGGAATTTCCATAAGGGAGAAGGCATGTCCCCCTTCAGCCAAGAACTTTTCCTTAACGACATTGTCCCAGCCTGCCGCCATTTTGTTCCTCAGGGCGAGGTTCCCGGCCGGCGGAATGCCGCTTTAACTGCGTTTCTACATCGTCAAAATTTTCAATAGGCAGCCCAGATCCAGAGTGTCCCCTTGTGGTGGACTGGTGGTCAGCAAAAAAGTCAAGAAGAAACCACTTTTTTTTCCTGTGGTTCTCTCCCGCCAAAAGGCGAGGAGAAAAAAAAACTCCGCCGTCCTCTCTTTCTCTGACGGCCAGCCAGAAGTACCAGAACAAAAGTGACTCTCAACGGATAAAAACTCTGGGGTGCTTGAAACCGCTGACCCCTCTCATTGGTCGAAACTTCAGCCTAGCAACTCACGGCCTCCCAACGGAATCTTCACTCCCACGCCTCGAGTGACCTCTGACCTTCACACGTGTAGACCAAGCTCTTTTTTTGACCCTGAGGTCTAAAAATAGATTCTGTTGCTGAATTCCTTACCCCAAAAGGCGAAAAGATGTTACACTTTTGGTGACTTTTCCACGACGCTTGGAAACAGGAAAGCAAAAATGGCGAATTCTTGCCTTGCAGAAAATAACTAATTTTTAATTTTCTTTTTCTCTCGTTCCGTGATGTTAAACTAAAATTAATTTTGATTCTCTGAGCTGCACACCTACTCGCCTTTTCCTATCGCGATAAAAGAACAGATAAAATAATTATTTTCAAAACCCCAAAGTCAGTTAAATCAAATATTATTCTTTTTTTTTCTTTTCACCAACATGAAATTTTGTTTTCCTGGTTGTGATTTAGACAAGCGAATTTTGCGCACGAATTCCCCTGCCTTTCAACCAGGAGTTTTCTTCTAACGTATGTCATGGGAGAAAATTTTTGCATTAATTAATCTCTGATAAACCAACAGAAAGATTGATCAGGTCTCTCTGAAATTCACCAGAGGTTAAAATTTTCGCCTTGACAAATGCTTAAACAACAAATAGGCTTGTTCTACACCTGTGCAATGCTGAATCAACAGGATCATACATGCATGACCAGTGTTTGCTCACTGCACAGCTAATCAACTGTCTCACTAGCCCCTCCCCTCCATGGCCACACCCACCTGTGCTATAACTACTATGCAGTCTGTTCTTTTGTTTGGAAGAGTAACACTTGATATGTGTTTGTGATTTCTCAGATGCTTACATTTTTGCTGAATAGGCCTATTTAATAATGTCAGATTATCATAGTTCTGAACGAATTAAGTGTGTGGACTATATTAAGACAAAAAAACTGTATACAAAAGAGTGAGGTTATGTGTTGTTTTAGCTGATTCAATTCAAAGCATTGTCGGTAGGTCTGTTATTGTAAAAAGTAATGACAGTTTGTGTAGTAATTGTGTTGTTTTTTTATAAATTCCATGAAATACGTACCACATAAGAAATGACCTTTATTATTATTTCTTTTTTCTCGTCTCTTTCCTGACGGGGGTATCTGTAACAGCGAACGAACATAAAAAAGAAACTGGAATTTTCTATCACATTTGTCATTTTAAGTGCATGATAAAATGTAGTCATTTATCTAGATCGGCAAATTATATATGGAGAAATATTTCTTTTATTTTAAAAAATTCTAGTTCAGCTCGATAGTGGCTGATGATTCACAACTTTTTTTTTCTTTTCTCCTCCCCTCTCCACTGAATTTTTTTTTTTTTTTATTAGGAGTTCGATATCTCAGATTCCAATCAGCGTTCATATCTTTCAAATGGGCTGGCGGTATTCAAAATTAATGCTGGGTGTTTGCAAATGTAATATTAAAACTGAAACAACCTGAACAAGAAATTTCATCTGATGAACCTTTTATTGCAAGTGAGGAGATTGTAAATGCTGTCAACAAAAGTATTAACATTCTTGATGTAAATATGTCGCCATTGAAATCCCCTTCACAAGTTACGCCTGAGAGGAGGCAAAGTTATGTAAAAAGAAAAAAGTTGAAATTAGAGGAAGTACTAGTAACTGCATCTGTGAAGAAATTAGAAGTGTATAGTGTCGATGATGACATTTCAAGTGAACCTTCTGCTGAAAAACCTGACTGTTATACTTGCAATCAGTGGTTTTTTTAACATGAACACAACACTTCAAAATTCTAAATACAATGGAAAAGTGCAATTGTTGACACTGTTACCACATACTTTTACTAAAACTCAACTGGAGGCAAAGTTACCTTCAGTATCAAAGTACATCATAGATAAGTCACGTAGTGTTAAAAAAGAAAAAGGAATTTTTGCTAAACCTGATCCCTACAGTGGACGTCCATTGTCTGCAGATACTAAGGCAATTGCTTTGTCATACTACCTAGATGACTGCACAAGAGAGTCCTAACAAAAAAGATGTTATGTGTTAAAGATGGTAATGGTGAGAAAGTTAAATAGGCAAAAAGATTTATGACAAGATCAATCAAAGAGACATACAGTATATTGAAAAAGGAAAACGAAGGAATAAAAATTGGACTTTCAAAATTTTATTCACTTTGTCCAAAGTGGGTGAAAATTCAACCTATACAAGCAGTTTGTACTTGCATTCATTGTAGTAATCTTACACTAATAAGCATAGCTCTCCAAAATATAACTAATGAAAAGTACACTGAAGAGGCTCTTTTACTTAAGTGTTTGTGTAACAAAACAGACAATGAAGATTGTTGGCTCCAAATGTGTGGTGACTGTCTCGGTACAGATGCCCTGACAGCTGATACTCTTGGCTTGTTGAATGAAGTAGTAGTTACATATGCTATTTGGGAACGTAATGACCTTATAAAGAAAACTGTACCTACTGAAAGGTTCCTCGAATATGCTAGACATTGGATTAATAAAGCAATTCCTCATAATTATATCCGAAAAATCCAGAGAGAAGGAATACCCAAAGCTAAAATCTCTGCGAAAGGGAGTTCTGTGTGTTTTACATTTTGATTTTGAAGAGAACTGGTCAGTTATATTGCCTGATGAGATACAAAGCTATCACTGGCAAAATGTACAAATCTCATTGTTTACATGTGTTGCACAAATTGGTCAAGTGAATGAAAGTTTTGCAGTAGTGTCTGATGATATAACCCATGACACAGCTCCTGCTCTCTGTGCCATAGGTCTTATAAAAAATGACATTTCAAAATCGTATCCATTGGAAACTAAGACCTCAGTAGTTTACGTTTCAGATGGAGCTGCCGCACATTTCAAAAATAGATATCAACTGCACGAGTTGTCTAAGTTAGGTAATCCAACTATAGAAAGAAAATGGATATTTTCAGCTCCTGGGCATGGTAAGAGTGCATGCGATGGTATAGGTGGCATATGCAAGCACTATGCTACAAGATTTAATCTACAAAAAGAATCTGTGGAAGCCATAAGAGATGCAGCTTCATTTGTTTGTACAATTTCAAACCTTATACATAATATGAAAATACACCTCAAAAGTGAAGTTCAAAAAGGTTTTGTAAAGAAAAAGAATGGATCACTGTAAAACCTGCTGCAGGATTACAATCTCAGCATTAATTGGTTGGTGCAAAATAATGAAGCTTATATGGGAAGAACAATTAAACATAATGTGCAGAAAGTAGAAATAACAAGCCAAGTAAAAAAACAGGTACTCTTTGAGTGATTTCATAGTAGGTCAATTTGTTGGGTGCGTATATAATGATTATTGGTGGATGGGACAGATAAAGAGCACATCTCTAGAGCTTGAAGACATTACTGTCGTTTATGCATCCCCAGCTAAAGGGTTCCAATGGCCAGAGGAATGTGGAAAGAGAGAGGATGTATGTGCAGTGCTATTAAACAATGTAGTGCTAAAGGTGAAGGAACCCACTCCCAGCGGACAATCCGCTCGACTCCACATTTTCGATACCAAGGAGCTGAACCAGATCCAACAGATCTGCAGTGTCTGAACTTTATGTAAACTTACTCTCTAATTATTTTAGTATAATGTTTATAGATCTCGGCTAACGTGGAGTTGTTTACGATTATTTGTTTTAGTGTTACAGAAATCAGAACATTGTAAAAAGACAAAAACAGTTCAATGAGTTCTCGGTTTTCCACATTTTCTGTTTTTCTTTTTGTTCTTTTTTCATTATTTTTTTCTAAATGAGTAACTTAAGTTTACTTATAAAAGTGTTCAGTGGAGCTTTTAATCAGGGTGGCTTTAAAATTTCATTGTAAAGAACAATTGTATACGTCTTTGTATCGTTTCTCTTTGCGACCCGCAAATGCTGGAGAAGTGTCATTTTTAAAAAAAACGTTCAAAATTTACGAGGCAAAAACACACAATTCTGCCCCCACCAATTGATAATATACTAATAGGACAACATAAGGTCAAGTTTTAAGATTTTTAAAAAATGGTGTTTTTGAGTAATTGCTACTTGAAAATTGTGAATTTTCGTACTTGTGCATATTTTGAAGTTGAATTGTATAGACTGTATATATGTTAGGCAATAACTAAAATTTGCTGTAAA
Organism: Macrothele yani; assembly: GCA_039090855.1. Classification (NCBI taxonomy): domain Eukaryota; kingdom Metazoa; phylum Arthropoda; class Arachnida; order Araneae; family Macrothelidae; genus Macrothele; species Macrothele yani. The sequence continues at coordinate 121,012,517 of CM077033.1, forward strand.
ACTACCATTTGTGGACTACACATTGCCATCTTTATTTATTTAAAAAAACTTTTCTTAGTGTAAGAAAAAAAATCGTTAAATGTCAGAAAAACCAAAATTTTGTACCTAAAAAGTGGATTTTTTTTTAATTACTAATAATTATAACATGCATATTTAAAGTATGTCAAGTTAAAAATCAATTCATTAGCTACAAAACAAAAATGAACTGAATCGCCCAAATAGTTTAAACGCAATAACATTTTTAAAATATGTCGTTTTTGACATTCCTTTCAAAAAACGCGTTTTTCACCAAATTTCAAAATGGCGCAGCAAGTGATATAAATTTTTTTGGAGCAAATCCGTTTGGAATATCTTATATCTGTAGTAGGAGTAGCTACTGTAATTTTTTGGAACAAATCTAAGGTGGTCAACTGACACATGTTGGTATTCTCTGCCTGAATGGAGATGGAATGGGCCTTCTGCAACATTAGTAGAGGAAATATGAGAGTTCTGGCACACGCGGCATGCGGTATATGCCGCATGCCGCATGTGCTAGAACTCTCAATGAGAGTTCTGGAACATGCCGCGACCTTCGTGATCGGCATGCGGCATATGCCGCATGCCGCATGTGCTAGAACTCTCAATGAGAGTTCTGGAACATGCCGCGACCTTCGTGATCGGTATGCGGCATATGCCGCATGCCGCGTGTGCTAGAACTCTCAATGAGAGTTCTGGAACATGCCGCAACCTTGCTGATCGGTATGCGGCATATGCGGCATACCGCGTGTGCTAGAACTCTCAATGAGAGTTCTGGAACATGCCGCATGATGCATGTGCTGGATCTCTCAATGTAAGTTTTGGAAAAGCCTTTTGTCTAGGCTGATGAAGAAACTTTTTAGCGGTGGCAACACTGCTAATATAGGAATGTTCAGAACTTTTACGTTTTAGCCTTACTTTAAAAAAAAATAAATTTCCGCGTGAGATTGTCCATGTCATCAAACGGGGAAATTTCTTTTTCTCTTCCTTTTTTTTTTTTTTTTGTTGAGGATAAAAAATGTCTTGTTGGCCAGCAATGGGATTTGAACACTCCATCCTCTGCGTGAGGCAGGAACCTTAACCACTGGACCAACAAGACATTGCTTGTGTTAGCTTTATTGTGGACCCCTTTCCTGATTCTGGCATCGGAATAGCTGGCTATTACACTCCAAATGATCATATATAATAACAATAAAATAAAAATAATAAAATGGGAAAACAGTTTTTATACACGGAAAACATTAGGTGGTAACACTACTAATATGTGTTTACTCTTTTATGTTGGAGGGGGGTTGACGATGTCACATGGCCCGCATTGTAGATTAAAACATTGCTATGCGTGTTTATACTTGAATTTGCTCATGTCAACACATGTCAACACATGAGTCTTTTGTGACATTTAACTTAGGAAGCCCACTGATCATCTGACATTTTCCCTTTCAGCGATTGGCTGTTCATCTTTTTACCGCAACCTCTCGAATTTCTTTGTTGTTGTATAACACCAAATTTTCACCAGTCACATGATCTATTCGTGTTGCCGGGATTCGCTGATAATTTTATGATACCCTCCTATTCTGGATTTGTAGGTCAGCGAGCACTTCACTTTTGCTTGTATCAGCGATCTGTTAACACCTTCCATCTGAGTGAGGATCAGTTGCTTAGCTTACTGACTTATGATGGCTACTTTAAGTTACAGTGGACGTTCTTCAGGGGTGATTCATATGGATAACCTACCTGATAATTTTTTCCATTTAGGGAATAATATCTTTGCCTACATATCATCTTTCAATCAAAGGTTGTATGTTCATATCAGACTATTCAAGCCATATGGAAAGAAGTGCTATCCTTCAAAAGTTGGAATAACCATTTTTACAAATCAGTGGATCGAGCTCATGAACGAAAAGGATACTATTTCAAGGCATCTCGGATATGGAATTTCCTCAATTGATTTCCCATTCACTGGGTTTCTAAAGGTGCATATCAATCCAGAAAACCATGAAATCTCTATTAATAATAAGAAATCAAGCATTACTCTTACGGAGGAAATGTGGTCAGAACTAGTACGCAACTCCTCCAATGTGTTAAATCAAATAGCTGTTGAATTTTGTAAAATCATATCCTTTCGCAACACGTTTGAAGAAACTTTAGCATCCAAAGGTGAAACTTTAGTAGAGGATTTTCCAAATGGAAAGCAAAGAGAATCATTTCAAGAATTAATATTTATGAAGCAAACAGAAATGTTACAAGAACTTAAGGATATTCTTAGAGGTGATGTAGTTTCATATTTGACAGAAACAGCACGGCAGAAGAAATGGGATCTTTCTGAAGTAGTATGTGAAGATGAGTATTTCTATACAGCTGTTTTAGCGATCGAACTTGCTCAGATTATTGAAAAATTCGTTGAACGTTTAGAAAGAAGAAATTTGATGAAATATGCAAACGAAGCTTTTCTCAATTCCGTAAAACTAGAAAACATTTTTAGCCTAATCAAAGCGGAAATACAGCATGATGATATGGACTGAATAGCAAGAAAATGAAACTAGAAAAAAAAAGTCCTTTTCAGGACTACCAAATTTTACAAAAAGGTTAGCCATTATCGTGCATATACTTTATGAAATAAAAAAAAAACAGTCCTTTTGAGGACTTCCACATTTTGCAAAGAGGTTTACCATTATCGTACACATAGTTTACATAAAAAAGAATTTCCTAAAGTACTAGTGCTTAATTTTTCTGGTGTGTATGTGTGTGTGTGTGTGTGTGTGTGTGTCTAATAAAAATAGTACATTCGTGAGTAAGGATACAAGCAATAAAAATAACATACGTTAAAAAGTATAAAATCTCTGAATTAATTATGTACAACAAAAGTTTATACAAAAGCATTTAACTCTCTCGCTGTATCCGTATTTAACACAGATGCTCATTTTACAATGTCATCAGGTGGCTCTTTGTCACCTAACTACATTGTCTGAAAAGAACAGATTGTTTATGACACCTTTCCCATTAGTCTAAGAAGAACAGATTGTTTATGACACCTTTCCCATTAGTCTAAGAAGAACATGCATGCATCTTGTATAAAGCAATTGTGCGAGACGATTTCTAAGTTTATAGTGTTCGTAAAACAAACAAAGGATAATCTATTTGCTCTGACGGTTTACCTGTGCCTACGGGAGCGGTGTTGTAAGCAAGACACACAGCTATTTTAGAACAAAGATGAGATGGCTGTTTTCCCATGGTACAACTGTGGTAGTGAAATCCTATGGAAAGAATTTCAAGAAAACAATGTTGCTGTTAAACCTCTTCAAAGCCCCTTAAGTAAACAGCCCCCCCTCCCCTCCATTTAAGGAAAACTACCAAAGCGATCTTTCTACGTTACTCCACCACTCAGACCTTTATAGTTCTACTACGTAAGTAGCTAGCTTACCTTCAGGGAGGGGAGGGGGTATTACAATGTATGATGTAAAACACCCATGTCGCTTCTAATGGTTAAAGTAACAAAAGCAAAGAGATATCAGGTTTTAACCTGCTTGAAACAAGTCTGTATTGTTTACAGGTTTTTCAGTGTAAATAACCATTACTGCCTTTGCCGTCTCCATTTTATTTCAACGTCTCCTGCACATCAGTTAGGATTTTGGGACTACCTTGTTTTCTGAATTCGAGCTACTTTTTTGAAATGGAGTTTAGAGTGAAAACCGACACTTTGGATGAACCTGATCAGGAGGTAAGAGATGTTTTATTTTGCATGTTTTTATTCAATCTAAAAGTTTGTAAATATTCAACATCAGCATTCCTTTTAAAACTACAAATTTACATCGTTTTAATATATTTATGAAGAGTTAGATTAGCAGAAATTCCGAGTTTACCTTTGTATAAGATTTTCAACATTTCAAGACAAAGCGTTTACAATCGTTTTTCATTTGATTATCTTAGAGGAAATGTATGTTTAACCTAGAATAGGACTTTTACATAAGTAAGCGCAAATTGTTTGTGAGGGGTTTCCGCAAGTGATACCCGTTACGAATTTAAATGAATTTTCTAAATAAAAAAATGAGAATTCAGTTTAAAATACTTAATGGGATTTTTTTCTGTTTTCTTTAGATGCTTTCCCTTTTTGGTGACATCGTTACAGAAAACATTATGCTTGGTCATGCTGAATTTTATGAACATATGGGAACTTTTCCCTCATCTGCTGATGTTGATGATAATTTTACACCTGATACACCTGTTGGAGTATATCCGAGTTCAATTCAAGAAACTAGCCTGCCTGCTGTTGTCGAGGAGCATGAGGCAGTTGACAATATTCACCCACCTTCTTCCGGCATTTCCCAACAAGTGCCTTTAAATATCAACACATGTCCCACATGTTCAAAGACCTTCAAAGACAAATATATGTTAAACAGACATATGAAAATACATACAGGTGAAAACCCGTTTACCTGCAATCAATGTGCTTATCGCACCCATCGAAAATATGACTTATTACGTCATAATCGTACAACACATAACAAAGCATCAAATGTGATGGTGAAGAGAAAAGCTTGTAATGCTATTAATGTCACTCCGGCGAAAAAGGTAAAGAAATCATCAAGGCAAAAAAATAATAATCAATGTAACTCAGCATTAAACTCTTTCTTAACTAAAGTCATTCATCCAACAGCTGACGTTAAAGGTGATCTTCAGATGTTTTTAAACAACGTAAGAGATAATGTATATGAATTTTTGGAAAATGAAATTAATTTTAAAGGAAGCATTAAATGGTATCTGAATGTAAAGCTCGAACTTTCACGTATGAATAGCGAAAATGAGGAAGAGGTTATCACGTCGCATTTTAGAAGTAAATGCGCAACAAATTTGTCTGATGAGGGAATAACAACTCATATTGATACCGCTTACGCAAAAATTCGCACATCATTTGAAGATTTTTTAAATCTCGGCAGCGGATGGACTTTAAAACGTGTACTTGAATTAGAAATCAAAACAGCGCAATACGTGCCGTTAGCTGGGTCAACGTATTTCAAACTCCCAAAGAAGTTAGCAGCAAAAAAAGCCATTTTGAATATTCAAAATACTGATAATAAGTGTTTTTTGTGGTGCATTATTGCTGCTCTACACCCAGCTCAAAGGAATCCTCAACGCGTTTCTCATTACTTGGAATATGAAAAACAATTCAATACAAAAGACATTCCTTTCCCAACTCCAGTAGCTCACATCAACAAATTCGAAAAAAACAATGCCGACATATCTATAAATGTATTTGGCTATGAAAATGAGGAAGTTTTCCCCTTATGTATCACAGAAAAAAAAGCATCTCATCACGTCAACTTACTTCTTTTATCTAACGAAGATAAACAACACTATTGCCTCATTCGAAATATGAGCCGCCTGTTAGGACATCTTACAGACCATAACGGCCAAGCATTCTATTGCAATTATTGTTTGCATCGCTTTAGCAATGAAACAGTTTTAGCAGATCACCTCCCATATTGTGAAGTGCATGGAATGCAGCGTACAAAAATGCCTACTGAAGAAACCAAATTTTTTTTCCTTTAATAAATTTACATATCAGATGCGCGTACCTTATATCATTACAGCCGATTTTGAATGCATTTTAGAAAAAGTGTCAACATGTGCCCATAATCCAGCATCATCACACACTAACGTAATCTCGAACCATGTGCCGTGTGGATACAGTTATGCTGTGATAGGTCCAAAAGGCGAAGTAGCAAAACCAGCGCAAATTTACAGAGGTGAGGATGCAGTGGAACATTTCATTGATTCTTTATTATGTGAGGAACGTGAAATATTGAACCGATTATCAACAATAATACCCATGCAAATAACACCTGAACAAGAGCAAGCATTCCATCAGCAAATCAAGTGTGGTATTTGCTCTAAAGCATTAGGCAAAGATAGGGTTAGAGATCATTGCCACATAACAGGCGAATATCGTACAGCTGCTCACTCCCAGTGCAACCTAAATTTCAAGATTACCCCCAAAATTCCCGTGATCTTACACAATTCAAAGGCATATGACACACACCTAATCATGCAAAAAATTGGCAAAATAAAAAACAGAAAAATTGAGTGTATAGCGCAAAATATGGAAAAGTATATTACATTTTCTTTGGGGCAGCTATATTTTCTTGACTCATTCGCATTTCTGAACACCTCACTCGAAAAGCTTGCATCTTATATAGACACCGAGAAATTCAAGATTTTAAAAGCACATGTGCCAGATAAAGAAAAATTTCACCTTCTAGTACGTAAAGGTGTATACCCATATGAATATATGGATAAATTTGAAAAATTTGAAGAAGAAGCGCTACCACCTAAAGAATCATTTTTCAGTTCACTCACTGGAAAAGATATTACTGAAAAAGAGTACGAGCATGCACAGAATGTGTGGTCAGTATTTCAGGTTAAAAACTTAGGTGAATACCATGATATTTACTTAAAGACAGACGTTCTGCTCCTAGCAGATGTTTTCCAGAATTTTCGAGAATTATGCATAGAATGCTATGGCTTGGATCCCTGTCATGTGTTCTCACTTCCAGCATATTCGTGGTGGGCAATGATGAAATTTACAAATGTGACGCTGGAGTTAATTACTGATCCCACCATGTATTCATTCCTTGAAAAGGGGATACGTGGTGGAATCTCCATGATTTCAAACAGATACTCTAAAGCCAATAACAGGCATCTACCTAACTTCAATCCATCTAATCCTAGTACTCATATTATTTATTTAGACATGAACAACCTATACGGCGCGAGCTCCGCATGTAATATTCCAATTTCTGATTTCCATTGGGTTGATGCTGGCAGCATCACTTGAGAAGACATTTTATCATGGAATGACGATGATGATTATGGTTACATTTTGGAGGTAGATCTGGCGTATCCTGAACAGCTGCATGATGATCACAATGATTATCCCTTAGCACCGGAGAAAATCAGCATCACCACCGACATGTTATCCCCTTTCCTTAAAAACCTAGCTGAAGAAGGTAATATTCATCTACCATCAAATGTGAAAAAACTGACTCCAAATTTGCACGACAAAAAGAACTATATTTTGCATTACAGAACTTTGAAACTGTATCTCGAATTGGGACTGCAGTTAGAGAACGTGCACAAAGTGCTTAAATTTAAGCAAAAACCATGGTTAAAGGAATACATCCTCCACAATACCGAACGTCGTAAAAATGCAGCTAATAGCTTTGAAAAAAACTTTTACAAGCTAATGAACAATGCTGTTTTTGGTAAGACAATAGAAAATTTAAGAAAAAGAGCAGACATACAGCTTGTACAACATGAGAAAAAAGCCAAAAAACTGATTGCATCACCAGCGTTCCACGCATATAGAATTTTTGATAAAGATTTGGTTGCAGTACAAAGAAAAAAACAACACTCCTTTTAAACAAGCCAATTTATGCTGGCTTCACCATACTTGATATCAGCAAAGTTCTAATGTACGAATTTCATTACAAACATATTATTCCTTTATATGGGAAAAAAGCGAAATTACTATTTACTGATACTGATTCATTATGCTATGAAATACAGACGGAAGATATATATGAGGATATGTCTCATAATATGGAGCTTTATGACACATCCGATTATGAACCTAATCACAAACTTTACAGTGATGTAAATAAAAAAGAAATTGGAAAAATGAAGGATGAGTCATGTGGAGTCCCCGTAGAAGAATTCGTTGGTCTCCGTCCAAAGATGTACAGTCTGAAAATCGGAAATGATGAAAAAAAAAACAGCCAAAGGAATTTCTCGATGTGTTGTTGAAAAGAATGTCAAACACAAAGACTATAAAAATTGTCTACTCAACTCTGTCATAACGAAAGAGGCGATGACTAGAATAACAAGTGTGCGCCATCATTTACAAACTGTTACAGTTACGAAACGAGCATTATCTCCATTAGATGATAAAAGGTATATAACATCGAACGGTATAGACACATATGCATACGGGCACTATAAAATTTCATAAAGGAGACAATGACATCAGATATGGGAGGGGGGGGGGAGAGGGGAGGGGAGAGGGGGGGTGAGGGACTATGGAGAAAGCGTTCGGTATCCTTCGAATCATTAATGTTTGCCCGATTCGTTAGGCCCTACCACGCGTCCCTCGAAAACGGGAGCTTAGTTTGGGCGCTCTCGGCTAAGATTCTCCAAAAATTTATTTTTTTTAGTTTGGGATATGCGAAATCCCCTTTGAAAAAAAACAACAACAGATTAGCCAACTACAGATTGATTTTCTTATTCAAATTTTACAGAGACATATACTGATCTGGTGTAAACATGAATCGTTCAAAAAGCGTGCTCGACGAAAATGAGCTGGATAATTTTCTCCTTTCAGAAAAATGATATAAACTAAACCTTAACTTTAGTAAAATATAAGTTTTTCAGAAACTGTCTTTTATTCGATTTGCTTTATCCATGTTATCCTATAGAATTTTGTGATTTTAAGAATATGTAAATTTAAAAAAACCGCCCTTTTAGTTAAAAGTACGATTTGGTTTTTCACTATTAACAGAAACCTAACATTTTCATTTTGATCACACGAGGAAACAAATAAGCAAAAAATTATCAGATGAAAATGTATGGAATCAGATTTACACTTGTAAGAAGAAAAAAGTCTTATTTTATTAAAATCACACACGCACAAATACAAAGAGAAAGTAGGAGACATTATCTTTCATTTTAAGTATGTTTTAAAATGATATCCATCGTAAAGGCACTGTGTTGCGTTTTTTGGTTTTCTTCGAGTTTACATACACTTTCGGTTGCAAGTTCATCACATCGTTAAACATGGATTTCCCTTCTTGCGTAGAATTTAAGATGAGAGATTTGTTTTTGATATATTTAGATGGTAAATTTATGTCCTTTAATGCTCTTACAAATTCTATGGGTATTTTCTGTTTCGAACTTTTACTTCGAAACATAGAGTCTATGAGGTCCACAATGTTGGAGTTTTCCACAACACGCCCCCTGTACTTAAGTTCTGCTTTAGGCGACCATGAAATGATGTTGAAATTCATTTTAAACATGTTTAAAACATTTTGCGCATACCGCTTCAAGTTTTGAGGAACAGACTGTAAGATAAAGTCTTCCACGAAATCTTTTTCTCCCTTCATTTGAGGTAAGTATTCTGTCTCCGCGTCAGTTGTCGTTGTTTCAAGAGTCACCGGAGATGCGTCTTGAGTAGATGGCGGGTTGAAGGCTGGCGTTTGTATGCGTCTATTCAACACTTGGTTGTACAACTTTATTTTCACATCATCAGATTCTTTACTCAGTAAAATGTTTTTCATTTCTACATCAAGCTGTGAGAGCATTTCATCACTTGGTATATGACGTGAAAGACGTTCTTCAGGGATAAGTATCATTTTCTTTGCAAATTCCATTATTTCGTTAACAGAGATGTTATTACACTAAGAGCTGCGGGAATCAAAACACCTAAAAATCCACCTTTCTGAATAATCAGTTTTCTCTTTTTATACAGAGGTGTTTTTTTATGGGATAAAGCTCTCAAGGTGTGCTTATATCGTTGTAATTTTTGTTTCTGAGCTATGGAAAGGGGAACATTCCCTTTTAATGTATTCAGACAAACTTCGCATATAGTTTTAATACCCTTATTACTACACTTTGATAAAAGGTCTTTCAAAACTTTTCTCGGACAATGCTGAATTACTCGTAAGAGTTGCGCCTGCTGCTTTGTGAGTGTCATGGTGAATAATGATCACATGGCGGGTGTGATTTACCCTCTTAAACGAAAGAGGAGACTTCATCGAGGTTGGTAGATAGTTAACCTTTCCCCTGGAAGTATGTTGGTGCGTAACCTTAGCTCCTCCTTCGTCTCAGGCTTCAAATCAACCATCAAATAGCTAAAGGGTAATCTTGTAGCGTCCATATACACTTCTTGAAAGAATTTCAGTTTGGATGGATAGAGCTGTCTTCCTAAATGGATTATTTGATTCACATCTCTTCGAGATTTAAATAGAAACAAATAATGGGCGTTCAAGGAAATCTCTCTCATTTCTTTTCCTTTGTGAAAAATATTTTGAGTAATAAATATCACCGACACATTGTAATGATGGCTCCCTCTGGTGAACAAGTGAGTTAGGTTTTTATCGCTTCCTGACTCCGTCATCAGGTCGTCGATGATAAACAGTGTTCGCCCCTTCACATAGTCTCGAAAAGTTTTTGGTAGTCCTTCTACAAACGTCACATTAGATATTTCCTCATATAATGCTTGGTGAATCCCGTAGAACCAAACCACATGTTCGGGAGAGGGGTGGATGATATCCTCTTCATGATGAAGTAAGTGTTTCACAAACTGAGTTTTCCCGCATCCCGTGGGCCCAGCTATAAGAGCTGTAAAAGGGTGGTGTAGCCTAAGCGCGTCCATTTTGATAAATGAATAAAATAAACAGCATACAGCACAATTTAAAGACATGATGCAGAAAATAGAATTCAATTAAATTTTATTTTCACATTCTAAATTTTACATAAATTCCAAATTTCTTTTGAACAAAATTATAAACCCGCATATCATTCGTTTCACTTTTCCAGTGAAAATTTCTAACAACAGAATACAGACTTTTTCCACGACATCTGGAGTACAGAAAAAATATACAAAATTGACCGCACACAGCGCTAAACGAACTTTGAAGAGGAACTTCATTGGAATCCACATGAGAAAACTTTGAGGCGAAACTTGTAATAGGTCCATCAAAATGTTCAGGTGTATGTCCAAAGGAATCAAAAAATCCATAGTTCTCGTGTTTGGCATGTACATAGCTAGCCAGTGTTTTCCGGGATTCCCATACCGATCCGTGTTAACAACGAGACATGCTGGGAATTTGGAAATTTTCTTGGGAAGACGATCGCAAGCAAATACTCCGATAAAGGAATGACGAGTCATATGGTCTTTCTTCAGAATACGGGTTATTTGCACACTGTTCATTTTTTTTTCAATTGGAGAAATCACAGAGGATACTTCTAGACTTGGAAATTTCGATAATATTCTGGAACTCTGCGTAGATCAGTACCGAAACTGTTTTGGTTAGAGCTTTTCCAAACTTGATCTCCACTCTTAAATTTCCTTGTTGGATCAAATTCATATGTCCTCCGTCGCATAAGTCAGGACTGAGATCGAACGCATAGAGTGTGTAACCCTTGGAAAACTCGTCACGGTCAATGTAAATTCCCCTGTCTTGGCCTATTTTTTCTGTTCCTTGAAAAAGGCTATGATAAGATCGAATCGTGTTACCTGACTCAAAATTGGGTTCTAAGGGCTTATGAGGTACAGGTTGACCGTCGACGTAAACAGAGATAAAGTTAACATCATAATGCTTGAATTCAAATGGGTTTGATTTATATGTACCGTTAAAAGCATCATTATCCACACAACCAATAACTAATTTCTTTGGCATTTGTCCGAGGAATACATTATCTTGCATGAAGGACATACTTCCATGAGAGACAGAGTACACTTTACATAAAACACGGTCGATTGGATACTTGGCGGTGGCTTTTTCTAAAGCTTTGGCATGACCAATTGAAACACCTGGATTGACTTTCACTTTTCTCACAAAAATAGATGCATGTTCAATTAAAACTTTATAACTGGGTGTCTCAGACGAAGAGACAAGACAAAAATCAGGCTTGCTTCTAATCAGTTTGATTTTCAAGTCTACTAAATTAAGCAATAGTCTGTTTTGATGAAATAAATCACAATGTAGATTCCCAATCATATCCAGCGTTTTGCTGTCTTTCACGAGTACGTAGCGTTGATTTAAGCCCTTGTTCGTTGCAGCATTCGTCGGATTAATTTCGTTCAGATGACCTGCCGTATCCTTATAAAAACATTCACAAGACAATAAACTTTTCTTCGCTTCTTCTCCATAATTCAGTAGAGTTTCGATATAGGCTCTGTAGGGATATGTGTTGCTTGAAGCGGAAATCGCTCTCTCGTTTAAACTGATGTCGACTTGGGAAAACAAAGAATGAAGAAAACAGTTGATGGGTCCTACAGGTTCTTTGTCAGGTATGAGGGAATTATCCGATTTCACAATTTTTACTTTCACGTAAAGCTGAGTTGAAGATAAGTCCACGTATTCTTCTCCACTTCCAGATATATTAAATTCTAAAGGGCCTCCATCTCGAATGTTGGCTAAGGGATGATACTCAATCCACTGTCCTTTATCTATACTCGTTTGTGTAGGCGGTAAAGCAAATAAATCCAGTTCCGATTTTAGACATACAGAAGAATGATTGTGAATGAGAGCCATTGTTTATGGATAAAAAATATCGTGTGTTAATCGCTTGACTTTCTTGGAAGAAATGAGATGTTTTTTCGGGCTTCTCTTCCTTTTAATGCGTCCTCCTAACATTTTCTTCACTTTGTTAGCTGCTTTGTCAGTGAGGATTTGTCCCGCTTCTTTAGCTCTTTGTTTGGCTGCTGTTTTCACATCTTTGCCTTGAATGATATCATTAGCAAGATCCGCACCCGTTCGTATGACTTGTTTTCCAAGTGTCTTAGCACCTTTTTTGAATAAAGGCACTGCTGCTCTAAATAATGAACGAAAGAGTCCTCCAAGTCCATAACCCTTTTGCAATGGTGTTCCTTGGTAGTAAGCTAATCCTTTTCCAGTTTGACTCACATAATAGTCCTCAAAGGATTTCACACAACAATGATAGGGCTGATATATAACTACTAATGTTTGAGACGAAAATGAAGCTTCACGATCGATCTCCCGCGTTCAAATGGTACTAACTGACCTGTGTGATTCCTTATAACGATTTCGATGGTTTGGAAGTTTTTTCTTACGAGTGGAATATAATGGGGTCGATCATACATAGCGCTTACCACATCACCATCTTCACCAGTCACTTTAACAATGCGAAGGAGAGGGGCATACACATCCCCCACGGGTTGTGGTTCCACGATGTCACTGTATACGTATAACAGAGAAAGCGACGAGTTGAGGTCTGCTACAAAATTTCCATGAATCGTGAGGTCGCTCTCTTCTGTCGCCGAGTATACCCCAGGATGGTAACCGAGGATTTCAGCAATCCCAGGATATAGTTCCAGTTGAGTACCATTCATCAAAGCTGCTTTCACTCGTCTAGTGGTTTTGTTGTAATACATGGTGATTTTTTTCGTCCAGTGATGTGACATGGCTTTTACTACATCGCTCACTGATTCGTAATATCCAGCTGGAATTTTTCCGACTTTCATCTGACCCCCACTAGCATCATAAGCAAAGGTATTCGAATTGGTGTTCACATTGAACCAGGAATGAGGATAAATGAGTTCAACGAGTCCTACTTCCCAGTCACCATTCAGTTCGATGGATGAAGGAAGACGTGTCACAAAATGAGATATTTTATTGTCGGAAAAGTAACCGCGAGAACTATCGCTGGGTAACGTGAGGTAGAAACTCATCTTATAGAGTGATACATCGTAGAAAAGGACTCGACTTTTATATCGATGTTAAGTCCATGGCTGAGATCCACGCGTTGAATTTGTCTGGATAGCCCTTAAACTTTACAAAGTATTCCAATTTTCCTTTCCTTTTGCGTTTCTTCATGACATTTTCAAGAGCAAAGGTCTCTGAAAGTTTTACTTTTTGAAGCTCTTCGGCATAAAAGGTACCCTCAATTACCTCGTTCATCAAATCCTTCACTTTGTACACAGGAGGGGTTCTAGGAACAAGTTCTTTCACCACGAAAACCTCTTCCGTCCAGTTTGATTCATATCCTTTTTCAAATGTTAATTTTGCTTTACTAATTCGTACCTGATCTCCTACTTGAAATTTGTAGAAAGGTTTCTCCGATGTCATATTTCCATACAAATTCCTCCAAACTTGCTTCTCATTGCTTTCGTTTACTTCAGAAGGTTTCATTTTTATACTACGATGGTAGGAATGGTTGTATCCTTGAAGTAAATCATCAAGTACATCAGTAAATTTGTATGTATTGTGAGCTGTGAAGTAACGCCACATCCTAGTTTTGAAAGTCCGGTTGAATCTTTCGACAATGGCCGCTTTTGTCTCGTTATTTGTGGTAAAGAAATGTACCCCCTGATGTTTTAAAAACTTTTGAAACTCTTTGTTCTTAAATTCTGTTCCTTTATCCGTTTGTAATTTCAGTGGTTTTCTCTGTTCAAATATCTTGGAAAAAGCATCAATGATGTACGATCCAGACTTTTTCTTTAATGGAATTACCCATGCATGTTTAGAAAATATGTCAATACATGTCAGTAAATAACGAAAACCATCATTGTGCTGACTCAAACTACCGACATCAACCAAGTCAGCCTGCCACTGTATATCAATTTTATTTGTGATGATTCTGTTTCTCGGAAAATTTCGTCTCACCGGTTTGTGAAGACTGTATGCCTTTTCCCCTTTTAACCATTCTTGAACGTCTTTTTTCTTTATTTTTTCTTTCCTGACAGCTTGGAATAAAGCATTGACACCACTTAAACCTCCTTCTCGATTGGGGCTCAGATACGTCAGTTTCATCACGTTCTCCATTACAACATTCAAATTTAAGGTGTTCTACAGTCACAGAAAAATTCATGTTGACACAACGCCACATAAAACTCAAATGATTCGCATTCATCCTACCACTCTGTTTTTCATTACCACGTTGTCACCTCCCCCCCTCCAACATAAAAGAGTAAACACATATTAGTAGTGTTACCACCTAATTTTTTCCGTGTATAAAAACTGTTTTCCCATTTTATTATTTTTATTTTATTGTTATTATATATGATCATTTGGAGTGTAATAGCCAGCTATTCCGATGCCAGAATCAGGAAAGGGGTCCACAATAAAGCTAACACAAGCAATGTCTTGTTGGTCCAGTGGTTAAGGTTCCTGCCTCACGCAGAGGATGGAGTGTTCAAATCCCATTGCTGGCCAACAAGACATTTTTTATCCTCAACAAAAAAAAAAAAAAAAGGAAGAGAAAAAGAAATTTCCCGTTTGATGACATGGACAATCTCACGCGGAAATTTATTTTTTTTTAAAGTAAGGCTAAAACGTAAAAGTTCTGAACATTCCTATATTAGCAGTGTTGCCACCGCTAAAAAGTTTCTTCATCAGCCTAGACAAAAGGCTTTTCCAAAACTTACATTGAGAGATCCAGCACATGCATCATGCGGCATGTTCCAGAACTCTCATTGAGAGTTCTAGCACACGCGGTATGCCGCATATGCCGCATGCCGATCACGAAGGTCGCGGCATGTTCCAGAACTCTCATTGAGAGTTCTAGCACATGCGGCATGCGGCATATGCCGCATGCCGATCACGAAGGTCGCGGCATGTTCCAGAACTCTCATATTTCCTCTACTAACATTGATCATCGGTGGCAAAACATTGGTTTTTTTTTTTGCCAATCCCTACTGCAGTCTGTAAAGTAGTATTTGATCAAACTCTAAACCTGCCGCCCCGGTGGCGCAGTGGTCTAAGCGATGGCCTCTGATCATTCGTCCGAACGGGGTCCGGGTTCGAATCCCGGTGAGGCATGGATGTTGTGTTTGTCTTACGGCACTGGTTCTCTCCCTTCCCTGGAACCAGTGACCCTAAATTAGGGACGGGCGACTGCTTATAGCCCATTGAGTTGCTCACGGTGGTCGTTAAACCTCCAATCAATCAATGGATGTTGTGTTTGTCTTACGGCACTGGCTCTCTCCCTTCCCTGCAACCAGTGACCCTAAATTAGGGACGGGCGACTGCTTATAGCCCATTGAGTTGCTCACGGTGGTCGTTAAACCTCCAATCAAAAAAAAAAAAAAAAAAAAAAAAAAAAAAACATTTCTGACATGTTTTAATTTGGGTTAAACCACAAATTTAAATATTTTTTGTGACAAATTTACTGTTTTTAAAATATTTGTGGATCTTGACAAGTTTCTGTGTTTTTTCAACACTTAAGCGATTGCGAAGTTTTGACCAGACCAGTCCGCAAGTAGAAAATGTCCTTTCTACTGCAGATAACCACATAGACTTGACATGTAAGAGCAGAAATCTTTCAAGGTTCCACCTTTGGTTACACTTGCATGTTGCTCCATCAGCTTGCCACCATTTGGCAGCACTGAAGTTTTGCACAAACATAAAACTTTGGATAGTACTTGTCACCTATTTTAAAACTTGATACAAAAGTTATACATTCAAGTTTCTTTTCTACTACCCAGTTATCAGCAATTTGTTCTTGCTCAGGGTGCATTCTCTTTCCCTGGTATTTTGGATTCATTAAGTTTGCCATGTAGTGGCAAGGCTGAAGTGCTTGATGCATTTTTATTTTTTTAAAATCTCCGTTGTGTACGGTTTAAGATCTGCGTTTTTCATAAGATCTTGCCACAGTTCCACTGCTCAGAAATATTTTTTGTTCAGCCTGGAGAATGGCTAATACTCTACTAACCTCTTTTCAGCATATGTGCTGCATCTTTGTAAATGATTTCATTCTTTATAACTGTTTGGAGGGATTTGCAGATAATTTGAGTGCTTAACAAACAGGTTCATAATAAAAGCAAAATAGGCATAATTAAAAAACAATTTGAGAACCAAGCTTTCCCATTTTAAAATGTTACTTTTAAAACTCTTGAAAGAAAATATCCCAAAATTGCAATAAAATTCCAAAGTATACTCCAGGTTTTAATAAAACCCACTACAGTTTTTTTTTTTTTTTTAATCTTGCCTGGTGTTTTTGGGGGATGGGTAGACAACCCTGACCTCATACTTGATCTTTTTTTCTCTTGCAGTTATTCCTGAATCTGGTCATTCCATGATTTTCTTGGCCTACCTTAAGTGTTTTACCACTCATTCTTTCAGGTTAGCCAAAACACCTCAGAATACTATCTCTTACTAACAACATTTTGCTTTGTAGTACACATCTTTGCCATGTAATCTGAACATGTCCCAATAGTGAATCTGTAAAATCTTTTTTGGAATGTAAGGGGGAAAGTAATTTAAGATCTGTAACTTTCTATGATTTAGAACAGGTTTGTAGCATCAGGTTGGATGTAAAACAGTAGCAGGCTTTGGTGCCTCTTAGTTTTAGATGAAAATTTCATGCCGCCCCGGTAGCGCAGTGGTCTAAGCGATGGCCTCTGATCACTCGTCCGAAAGGGGTGCGGGTTCGAATCCCGGTGAGGCATGGATGTTTTGTTTGTCTTACGGCACTGGCTCTCTCCCTTACCTGGAACCAGTGGCCCTAAATTAGGGACGGGCGACTGCTTATAGCCCATTGAGTTGCTCACGGTGGTCGTTAAA
The DNA here is from genome assembly GCA_039090855.1 of Macrothele yani. NCBI lineage: Eukaryota > Metazoa > Arthropoda > Arachnida > Araneae > Macrothelidae > Macrothele > Macrothele yani. Next base: position 121,029,829 of record CM077033.1, read on the forward strand.
CCTCCAATCAATCAATGGATGTTGTGTTTGTCTTACGGCACTGGCTCTCTCCCTTCCCTGGAACCAGTGACCCTAAATTAGGGACGGGCGACTGCTTATAGCCCATTGAGTTGCTCACGGAGGTCGTTAAACCTCCAACCAAAAAAAAATAAAAAATCATGGAAATTTTACATTTGAATATGTGTGGCATAATTATGTTTAAACCTAAAAGCATTTTCAGTGGCCACTTTATTATGACCACCTGACAGTTTTAAGCGAATGAGCTATGGCTGCACGTTGTTGCCGCCGCCAGAGGGAGAGGCTAGTATAAAAAGGGAAAGCTTAGTGCTTGCGACAGTAGAAGTGATTTTTTGGTGACGAGATGGGTAAAAATGCGATTTGACGGACTTTCAACGTGGGATGATTGTAGGAGCTCGGAGTGAGTATCAACGAAACCGCCGCATTCGTGAAATGTTCCAGAGCAGCTGTTGATAAAGTGTTTAAAGACTGGACTGTCAGCCAAAAAACTGGGTCTCTACGTGCAACGTGTGGTCGTCATCGACTTGTGACTGCTCGGGCGGAGCGGAGTGTCCAGACTGGTAACAGACAACAGAAGGGCAGCAAATTACAGACCATCTTAATCAAGGATCTCTGTTCGCCGTACACTGCATCGGATGGGATATGGCAGCTGAAGGCCTGCCTATTCGAACATCTTTGCTGTCTGCAATTAACAAGAGAAAACTTCTCCGGTTCGCACAAGGATTGGACAGTCTATAATTGGAAACAAATTATGTCTGATGAATCCCGTTTTCAGTTGCACCATACCGATGGCCGAGTGAGAATTTGGCGGAAACAGCACAAAAGCATGGACCCCAAATGCATTGCTACAACCCTTCAAGCTGGTGGAGGCAACGTTATGGTTTGGGGAATGCTTTCCTGGCATGCTTTGGGTCCTTTAATTCGTGTTGATCAACGTCTGACTGGCACATCATATCTAAACATCGTTGCGGACCAAGTGCATCCTGTCGTGGATGGTTTATCCCAATGGCGATGGCTACTTTCAACAAGATAATGCGCCCTGCCATAGTGCTCGTATTGTACAGGATTGGTTTCAGGAACATGCCGGTGAGTTTACTTTGCTTAGGTGGCCCCCACAATCTCCAGATTGAGAATTTGTGGAATGAAGTTGAAAGAGCCATCAGACAGCTGGATCTACAACCCTGCAATCTCACACTCCTGGAAAGTGCTATTCATCAAGCATGGTCTCAGATCCCACAAACCACCTATCAACATCTCGTGGAGTCCATGCCACGAAGAATCGACAGAGTATTAAAGGGAAAAGGTGGCCCAGCGAAGTTCTGAGGGGGTGGTAAAGTGGCCACTCAATGCATATATGCTATGAATAAATGGAACTACATGGTGAAGGAGAAAATAATTTCTTGAGAGAACAATCAATGTGCAAAAATGCACCAAGACAGCATTGTGTTCGATTTTTATTTCAAAGAGAACTTGGTGTCATGGTGATTAAGCATTTTTCATACAGAATAAATTTTAATCGTGAATGGAATACGGGATTACACCATACAAAACACATTTTGAAGATTTGAATCCGTATTTTGGTGTACATTTAAGTCAACCGAAAACTTAGGTTCGATTCCTTCTCCACGACGACTACGTCTCCTGGATAGCGCCTGGGTATGCTAACCACTGCACCACTCAGAACGACGAAGTTTCAAGTTTCCGGTAATTTGAATATAGGTCACAGAAGACATTTACACCAGAAAACGGATTCACTTCCAAAATGTGTATGGTGTAATCTCGTATTCCATTCATGATTTATCTGCTTCTCCGGGAAATCATTTGGTAGAATTCTTTACCTCCAAATTCACTAAACATGAATGCCAGTTGCTTAGACTAACGAATCCTGTGATGGTTATATTAAAATTAATCATAAACTCGAGACTTGGTCGTTCTGGGTGATGTAGTGTTTAGCCAACTTTGTGCTATCTAGGAGACTCGGGTTCGATTCACGTGACAGAACGATTTTTAAGTTTTCGGATATTATCTGATTTACACCAAGAAACGGATTGTCATCAAGATTTGTATTGTATGGTGCAATCCCGTAATGGCCGCCCAGGTGGCGCAGTGGTCTAAGGCGTTGGCCTCTGATCATTCGTCCGTAAGGGGTCCGGGTTCGAATCCCGGTCAGGCATGGATGTTGTGTTTGTCTTACGGCACTGGCTCTCTCAATTCCCTGGAACCAGTGACCCTAAATTAGGGACGGGCGACTGCTTATAGCCCATTGAGTTGCTCACGGTGGTCGTTAAACCTCCAATCAATCAATGGATGTTGTGTTTGTCTTACGGCACTGGCTCTCTCCTTCCCTGGAACCACTGACCCTAAATTAGGGACGGGCGACTGCTTATAGCCCATTGAGTTGCTCACGGTGGTCGTTAAACCTCCAATCAATCAATGGATGTTGTGTTTGTCTTACGGCACTGGCTCTCTCCCTTCCCTGGAACCAGTGACCCTAAATTAGGGACGGGCGACTGCTTATAGCCCATTGAGTTGCTCACGGTGGTCGTTAAACCTCCAATCAAAAAAAAAAAAAAAAAAAAAAAAAAAGCAATAATGGTAAAACATGTTTAATGATTATTATGTAGTTGAACAACATTCTTAAATTTTTTTCAGTTTGATGATTTACACAGTTTCCAAAACAAATGACAACCAGCAGCCAAGGTTTTCATATAAAGAAGCCAACTGGATGGTCTTCATCCTCTAGATAAGAACTCTTGTCCCAGTCTGAGTAACTTTCCGGTTTCGTGATTGATGTCGTAATGCTACTGTACGATTCCTGAAAAGACAGTCATATCAGTTTTAAATCGTATCGAAATCAGTTGTACACCATATTTTATTACAAAGCAGTTTACCAACACAACAGCATAGTCATTTTTTAATATTTCCAATACATTGTTTTTCAAAATTAAAAAGGTCAAATACATTTTTTCAGAAATATGAGAATATCTAAGTTAGCCATGAAAAAAAATATAGATGTTTACACATTTTTGGAACGTTTTTTATTAGAAATTACAGGAAATAAAAGTTCCTAGAATTGAAACCGGAGATGATCACGAAAGAAACATCTGATACAGTTAAATAAATATCTTCTGCTAAGAAAATGGCGCTCGTAAACAAGCTGCGGATAAAAGACTGTTTTTCCTCTTTGTGAACAGAAATATTCGTATTCTGTTACACTGTAAACTGAAAAATAACATTTCCATGTAACATGGTTAGTACGAGGTTGAACCGCCATGAACTGCGTCACACTGTGCAATTCTGGCATGGAGTCTGTCGTACAGATGTTGGATGTAAGTTTGGGGTATTGAGTTCCAAGCATCCTCAACCTGGACGCCTCAATCGGGGATGGTCGTGGCTGGAAAGTGAAAAAAGAACACCAAGAAGGAGACGTCTGATACCAACGAAATTTATACAGCATAATAACGGAATACAGAGGATAATGTGATCAAAACATTATGGCAAAATACTGCTGTATTTGCTGGTAAATTGACAAATAACATTTCCATGTAACATGGTTAGTACGAGGTTGAACCGCCATGCACTGCGTCACACTGTGCAATTCTGGCATGGAGTCTGTCGTACAGATGTTGGATGTAAGTTTGGGGTATTGAGTTCCAAGCATCCTCAACCTGGACGCCTCAATCTGGGATGGTCGTGGCTGGAAAGTGAAAAAAGAACACCAAGAAGGAGACGTCTGATACCAACGAAATTTATACAGCATAATAACGGAATACAGAGGATAATGTGATCAAAACATTATGGCAAAATACTGCTGTATTTGCTGGTAAATTGACAAATAACATTTCCATGTAACATGGTTAGTACGAGGTTGAACCGCCATGCACTGCGTCACACTGTGCAATTCTGGCATGGAGTCTGTCGTACAGATGTTGGATGTAAGTTTGGGGTATTGAGTTCCAAGCATCCTCAACCTGGACGCCTCAATCGGGGATGGTCGTGGCTGGAAAGTGAAAAAAGAACACCAAGAAGGAGACGTCTGATACCAACGAAATTTATACAGCATAATAACGGAATACAGAGGATAACGTGATCAAAACATTATGGCAAAATACTGCTGTATTTGCTGGTAAATTGACAAATAACATTTCCATGTAACATGGTTAGTACAAGGTTGAACCGCCATGCACTGCGTCACACTGTGCAATTCTGGCATGGAGTCTGTCGTACAGATGTTGGATGTAAGTTTGGGGTATTGAGTTCCAAGCATCCTCAACCTGGACGCCTCAATCTGGGATGGTCGTGGCTGGAAAGTGAAAAAAGAACACCAAGAAGGAGACGTCTGATACCAACGAAATTTATACAGCATAATAACGGAATACAGAGGATAACGTGATCAAAACATTATGGCAAAATACAGCTGTATTTGCTGGTAAACTGAAAAATAACATTTCCATGTAACATGGTTAGTACGAGGTTGAACCGCCATGAACTGCGTCACACTGTGCAATTCTGGCATGGAGTCTGTCGTACAGATGTTGGATGTAAGTTTGGGGTATTGAGTTCCAAGCATCCTCAACCTGGACGCCTCAATCTGGGATGGTCGTGGCTGGAAAGTGAAAAAAGAACACCAAGAAGGAGACGTCTGATACCAACGAAATTTATACAGCATAATAACGGAATACAGAGGATAACGTGATCAAAACATTATGGCAAAATGCAGCTGTATTTGCTGGTAAACTGAAATATAACATTTCCATGTAACATGGTTAGTACGAGGTTGAACCGCCATGAACTGCGTCACACTGTGCAATTCTGGCATGGAGTCTGTCGTACAGATGTTGGATGTAAGTTTGGGGTATTGAGTTCCAAGCATCCTCAACCTGGACGCCTCAATCGGGGATGGTCGTGGCTGGAAAGTGAAAAAAGAACACCAAGAAGGAGACGTCTGATACCAACAAAATTTATACAGCATAATAACGGAATACAGAGGATAACGTGCTCAAAACATTATGGCAAAATACAGCTGTATTTGCTGGTAAACTGAAAAATAACATTTCCATGTAACATGGTTAGTACGAGGTTGAACCGCCATGAACTGCGTCACACTGTGCAATTCTGGCATGGAGTCTGTCGTACAGATGTTGGATGTAAGTTTGGGGTTTTGAGTTCCAAGCATCCTCAACCTGGACGCGTAAATCGGGGATGGTCGTGTCTGGTCGTGGCTGGCCGTGGAGACCGGATAAGTCGTTGTCCCATAAAATCCCACACGTGCTCAATGGGGGACAAATCCGGTGGCCATGGAAGTTGTCTCACACCCTGAAGTGCATGTTGCGTTGCACGTGCCGTGTGTGGGCGTGCGTTATCTTGCTGGAGAACACCACGATGGACCGACCTTACAAATGACACAACAACGGTCTGAATGATGTTGTTGATGTAGGAGGTGCTGTTTAACGCACCCGGTACAAACACTAGTTGTGTACGGGAGCGATAGCCGATCGCTCCCCACACCAGGAGACCAGGTGTAGGCCCTGTGTGTCTCTGGCGGATGCAAGAAGGGTGGAGACGCTCCTTTGTGCGTCTGCGAACACGCATACGGCCATCGGAGGCTCCCAAGCAGAATCTGCTTTCATCGCTGAACACGACAGATCGCCACTGCGTTCTCCAGTGCAGACGTTGGCGACACCACTGCAGCCGTTATTGACGGTGGGCTGGAGTCAGAGGTACACATGCCAGAGGCACACGTGCACGTAGTCCTGCGTCCAGTATGTGAAAATACTCCAAATACGTGGCGACAGTTAATAAATAAATACATCGCTCTTTCCACGTTCCAGAAACACACAACATTCGAAAAATTGTTTTTCAACAATTTTTCGGATGCTGTGTTTTGCAACGTGGAAAGTGCGATGTATTTATTTATTAACTGTCGCCACGTATTTGGAGTATTTTCACCTTGGATCTCGCCCTTTGGATTTAACTGCTATAATATATATATAGCTAGTGCCGTTCATGCCCACCAGATGGAGACGTCTCAGTAGCTGAGCCCATCTTACGGATTTATGATGTCAGAAGCTGACTTAAATACACATGGCACCGTGGATTGTTGGCCACCGCGGCGTATATGTAACGCGCTCGGCTAGATATCGAGAGTTCTGTTGGTTTAATTCCACAGCGGCAGCTGAATTTTTTTTTTTTTTCGGATGCTGTGTGTTTCTGGAACGTGGAAAGAGCGATGTATTTATTTATTACCTGCTTCCAGTAGACGGTTGCGGATTGTTCGCACAGTCACTTCAGGTGCAACGGCAGCTCGGATTTGCGTCGCAGTGGATGTTCTGCTTGACAACGCCGCTCTTCTTATGCGTCGATCGGTCCGCTCATCAGTCCGTCTGTGACTCCCGGTTCCACGTCTTCTCGTGTAGGAATGTTCCTCGGACCATCTACGCCACCATCGTACCACCACCGATTCTTCCCGTCCAATTCGCTCCGCAATACGACGATACGACCACCCGGCCTCGCGGAGTCCGACTAGACGACCTCGCTCAAAGTCCGATAACTGCTGAAATCGTACACGTCTTCCATGTCCAGGCATTGCAGCTGCTTCAGGGTCTTCGCACGTGTCCGTACGCCGACGACTGATTACATTCACTTCGCCGTACTCCTTAAATACCACCGACGATAATTTGCATATTATGCCGTGCTGTGGCGTAAGCGCTCACCGGTTGGTCCCGAAATGAACATCACACCTACGTAAACTCGATTCCATTAACATATGCTAATTTCATGATCGTCCGCCAATTCCTTCTTGGTGTTCTTTTTCACTTTCCTCCAGTGTATTTAAAATGTGTGAAAATCATGGAATTTGCATTTCTAAATGTGAAATAAGCATTAACACACATATTTGACGTGGATTAGGAACATCAAATAAAGATCATCGCTCTTTCCACGTTTATAAGTGAGTAACGGAAAAATTCTCATCGGCCGCCACCGGGAATCGAACCCAGGATCTTCCAGTTACGCGCCGGGCATGCTACCACTGCACCACAGCGACCTCGAGTTCGTCAGACTCACAAACGACTAACTGCCAAACCACATGACAGGTTGCTTCTTGGAGCCCCGCACAATGCTGGGGATTCACCCAAAATAGAAAGCAGCAACAGAACAAACAAGAAAGATGACACCGAATTTTCGGGTGTAATAAGCACGTCTTTTGAATCCGTTTTGACGCAAATTAAATTTATCAAAGCTATTCAAAGTCAATGGTACCGGTATGGAAAACAATAGATCTGACGAAAGAAAGAAGATTTTCAATCGGGGTTTTTTTTCCCTCAGATATTGCTGTAAACGGAAGTGTGAGCTTACGCCCTCTGGTTGCAGACTTGTGCGTTAAGAAAATCATGAATTTATATGAGAAACATTTTGCACCGGAAACGCTCTCCAACACAGAAAGAATTTTTCAAATCTTATTCTTAGAAACAGAGATATCGACAAAAATAAGATGTGACTTTACGTCCCCTGGTGGGAAAACCATGCATTATCTTAGGAAGAAAGTATTCTTAAAAGGTTTTACCATATGCGCGGTATCAGGCCAAGAAAAAAACCATTTAGTCGAGTTTTCAGGAGAAGAGATTTTGCTACAAATGCATCAGAAGCGAAAATTAACACATATGCCCGCTGGTGGCCAAACCATTCTTTACCAACATTAGAAATTATGTGAAAAATATTTTACATCAGGTCTTGTATGCGATACAGGAAGAATTTTTCAAATCGGAGTTTTAGAAGCAGAAATAACGCAGAAAACGCAGTTTACCTTTGTGCCCCCTAGCGGAAAGTCTATGATTTACTTGAAAATCTTGAATTTATAGGAAAAACATTTCGCATCGGAAACACTATACAACAAAGTAGGAATTTCTCAAATCAGACTTCTAGAAGTAGAGATATTGAAACAAAAATAAGATATACATCTACGCCCCCTGGCGTAGAAACCATGCATTATTTTAAGAAGTAAATGTTCCTAAAGGTTTGTCGACATGAGTAGTATCGGTCGACAAACGACTTTTTTCAATCGAGGTTTTAGAAGCACATATTTCGCTGCAAATACACTATCTACCAACAAGTAATTGGACACCTGTGATAGCAAAAGAAAATGAAGTTTATTCACCTTCAATAGTTGGTGGAGCCTCCACGAGCGGCGATTACAGCTGCGACCCTCCGGGGCATACTCTCAACCAGGCGTTGTACGACGGCTAGCGGTATTTTCTTCCACTCGGCTTGGAGAAGACAGGTCAGTTCCTTCACCGATTTCGGACGCTGGAGGCACCCCTTAAGCCAACGCTTTAACTCGTCCCAGAGGTGCTCGATAGGGTTACTGTCCGGGCTCTGCGTAGGCTAGTTCATTCGATTAACCCCATGGTCACCATACCAAGCCATGGTGGACCTCGCAACATGACAGGTGGCATTGTCGTCCTGAAAATAACATGGTCCACCCCGTAAGACTGCCACAACGTAGGAAGCGCATGGTCATCCAAAATAGTGCAGTAGGTCTGGTGGCCAAAGTATTCTTTACCAAAAATTTGAAATTATATGCAAAATATTTTTCATCAGTAGGTGTATCCGCTGAAGAATTTTTTTTTTCAAATCGGAGTTTTAGAAGACAGGTATCAGGAAGAATGTTATTTAATTTTACGCCCCCTAGCGGGGAAACCATTCGTAATTTGAAAAAGTAACTACACTGCTGGCCACCCAAAATGCAATACCAAAAAGGAAACATCCTATTGGCCTGAAATTTGCAGCATGCGTCACCCGCGAGAGGACATGCGAACGATTAGCATTGCAGCGCATATGCAAATCATGTGCGCCCGGCACGCCACCGAGAAGCACTATAAGAAGGGTGCACAGAAGGCGGGGTGTAAATAGTGGAAGTGTGTTGTGCTGCCGGACATGTTCGTGGGAAACTTCCTGATGCCTCGTCGCAGAATATGGCAGTCATTCCAGCACGCTTCGGAGTTCGACAGAGGACGAGTAGTGGCTTATCGCGACATCGGCGCTCGTGTGTGACGACATCCAGCCACAGTGAGGCGAGTATGGATTCGATGGGTGCAGGTGGGACGGACGGACCGACGTGAGTGATTGCTGCAGCCGCGGCACACCACCGAACGAGACGACCGGCATGCTGTGCGGCGGGCATTGACGGCTCGCACCGCCACATCACGAACGTTAGCGCAGGAATTAGGGTGTGTTGCGTAACAACCCGTGTCAGCACGTACCGTTCGACGTCGTCTGCAGGAGCGGGGACTTGTAGCACGGCGCCCATTGCTCCGATTGCCATTGACGTTACACCACCGGCGAGTACGGCGGCATTGGGCTGTTGAACGCCACACCTGGACTACGGAATAGCACGACATTGTCTTCTTCGACGAATCCCGCTTCTGCCTGCAACACCACGACGCTCGGATCCGCGTGTGGTGGCACCGCGGCGAGAGACTGTATGACGTCTGCATTATGCATCACCATACAGGTCCATCGCCTGGCGTTATGGTTTGGGGCGCAATTGGATATGACACCCGCACCACTCTGGTACGCATAGCCGGTACACTCAACAGCCACCGCTACATCTCCGACGTTTTGGAGCCTGTAGTCCTCCCTTACCTGCGGAACCTGCCAGCGGCCACGTTCCAACAGGACAATGAGCGCCCGCACGTTGCACGCATCGTGCAAGAATTCTTCACGGCCCACCAGGGGTCACTCCTGTCGTGGCCCGCCTGTTCTCCCTATATGTCGCCCATCGAAAACGTCTGGTCTCTGATAGGCAACCGAGTGGCCCGGCAAGCACCACCCGTGATGAACTGTGGCAACGTGTGGAAGCAGCCTGGACCGACATACCCCAAGCCCACATCCAAAGCCTCTTTCGTTCGATGCCGCGGCCGTTATTGCCAGCCATGGTGGCCACACGAACTATTGATGTCTGCGTGTTCCGCAAGTCGCACGGGCCTGTAAGCTCAATCGTTTCATCTTTGTATCTGTTGTTATGTGTCCAGTAAAGCTGGCTTTGCTATCTCGTGTCCTTCTTGGTGTTGCATTTTGGGTGGCCAGCATTGTTTGTGCTACAAAAATTATTTTCATCACTTACCTTATTAACTTGAGTGAACCACTTCTTTAAAAATTTCCGAAATAGAACTCATTGTGACGACAAAACCAACATGGCGGAACAACACAACATTTGTCACCGCCGGATGACTTGATGACGAAGACGCATGCGCCGTTACCTTCGCTGGCCCAAAATCTGCCGCTGTAGCTGAATTTGGTAATTTGTACGAAAACTTGGTGCAAGTCAAACGTTTTCATACACAACTTTTGGTGCTAGTGTAAAAATCGCACCAGATCATGGTGTAAGTGTCCGGTGCTGCACGATATTATGGTACAAAGTTGAACTGAAATTTGTAACAGTGTACACAGACAACACAGAGGGACAACCGTCATCTCATGAAGATGTATTCAAGTGAGGGTTCTACGTCATCAACGGCGTAGGCGCAGTAGCGGCGAACTGTGAGATCTATAAACAGGAACTGTACACCAGTTATACTCAAAATACACTGCTGGACAATTGCTAAGGACGGATCATAAACGGCTATATAGCGCATAAAAAAGTAAGAGTGGTTGGATGCCAAGTGAAATAAAATAATGTCAGAATGCCAGGACATTACAAGAAAGACAATTTATTGTGCTCTGAAATCCAGAAGGCTTTGGAACGTGTTCAAGGGACAAACAGGCCATTTTGTGCAGAATACGTAAACATGTTCCGGCGTAAGATGTCAATACGGGATATGGCCACCATGGAGGGCGATGCAAGATTCCACACGTCGTGTCATGCTTTGCACAACATTATCAACCAGCTGTTGGGGTAATTTATCCCATTCCTCTGTCAGTGCACGGATGAGGGTGTCCTTGTTTATTGGAGGGCATTGGCGACCAGCAAGACTCCTCCCCAAAGCATCCCACACATTTTCAATGGGATTCAGATCTGAAGAACGTGCTGGCCATACGAGGCGTTGAATATCCTCGCTCTCAAGACACTCCTGGACAGCGACTGTTCGATGACATGTTGCGTTGTCGTCCATGAAAATGAATCTATCACCGACAGCACCACGGAACATGCGAACATGAGGTAGCAGAACATCATTAATGTATCGTTGGCCAGTCATAGTCCCAGTTGGAAGCCCATAGAGGGACGTACGGCCATTGATCATGAAGCCAGCCCATACCATGACACTACATGTCGGATATCGGTCCCTTTCCTGTATGTTTGCTGGACAATATACAGTACCACTATCACGCCAGATCAGTTGTCGTCGACATTCAGACGATATACTGTATCTATTCTCATCTGAGAAGAGGACAGCAGACCAGTCGTTATCAGTCCAATTGCGATGTTGATGGCACCATTGCAAACGGGCGGTACGGTGACGTCTGGACAATGGAATGCACACAACAGGACGGCGGGCGTATAGTCCTCCTTCATGCAAACGTCTGGCGACAGTTTTTCGGGAGATCCGCTTGCCAGTAGCAGCCATAAACTGATTTGCTACCTCACTAGCTGTGCTGCGCCGGTGTCTTTTTGTTGATAGCACTATGTACCGATCTTCTGCAGGTGTCGTACTGCGAACACGACCTCCCCCGTGACGTTTGCTACACTCTCCATTTGTTTGAAATGGTTTCCAAAGCCTTGAAACAACACTGTGGCTGACGTCGAACTCCCTGGCAACATCTGTTATTTTTCGCCCTTCTTCAATCTTGCCAGTAATACGGCCACGCGTAAAATCATCTAGGTGATGTCGGGAAGACATACTGAAAATTGCAAGTTCGTCAATTGATTCTTTCCCTTTCAACTTTGCGTTTGAACAACAACGGTCAATACGCGTCAAATCCTTTATATCTCTTATCAGCGCTATGACGTCACGAACAAGTTCGGCAATCCAAAACAACACGTCTTACTGTATCCCGCACTTATGCTAATTTCCACATTTTCCTGCCTTCCATTTTATGGTTGCTATTGTCATCCGTCCTTAGCAATTGTCCGGCAGTGTAGTATAACTATACTAATGATCCGAAATGTCTTGGCGTAGAGTAGAAATTAAACTTTCCAACGTTTCGCACACCTACCAGATGGCTTTTTCAAGGAACAGCTAACTGCCAAATGAACAATAGAATGTTTCAATAATTTGAACGCGGTGACTTGATTAGACAATAAATGAACACTCGCAAACGTGATAATTCGAAGAAACGAGGTCACATTGGTTGGGCACGCGGCAGGATGGTAGAAAACGCAGCGTTGTTTGAAGAATTGATTCGAAATACGTGGCAACTCGAGAGAGACGTTGCAAGCCAGGTCAAGATTTCCAAGGTTTCGCGAATGGCAGTAGATTTGGGTGTGGAGTATGAAGCTAATTTCTTTACTTCTCCCTATAGGATCTGCACACTTGAACTTGACTTCTCTTGAATCCCTTTTATGTTCGCTGATTCTAATTGCGAAAGAACGTTTGGTCATTCCGATGTAGTATCGCCTGGATCCGTACGGATATTGTAGTGCGGTAGCATAAACACTTGCCTCATTGAGAAGAGAGGGCTTGTTAATACTTCTCTTAAGCATCGTATACAAAGATGTCGGAGACCTTATGTCGACACCGAAATTCATCCTCCTGAGCGTGTTTTTGAGTTGATAGGAAACATTTGGTATATAGGGAATAGAGCCCACGTGGCAAAGTTGCGGCATTGAAATATTAGCACTGATGGTTCTGGCTTTCTCGGTAAAGTTATACATCTGGTTCGACGTACGCAGAGTGGCAAAGAATTTTTAAGACTGGGTCTGTAAAATGAAATATAGAAACAAGAAATTATAATTTGTTTTGGTTTGTTATTCAAAATAAGTCCCTCCGGCTTCAATACACTTGTTACAGCGATTTAATAATGATTCGAATGCCTGTTCCAGTTCACTTTGCGGAACTGCCTCCAAAGCACGCGTCGAAGCTGTTTGTATGGTCGAAATATCATCAAAATAACACCCTTTTAACGTCATTTTAAGTTTTGGGAATAAAGAAAAGTCGCAGGGTGCTAAATCAGGCAAATACGGTGGATGATGCAACACACAGACGTTATTTTTAGCCAAAAACCTACGAACAACAAGTGAGGTGTGACTGGGTGCATTATCGTGCAACAAACACCAACTCTTTTCATCCCGATATTCTGGACTAGTGCGACGAATTCTGCCCATCAAACGCCTCAAAATATTTAAATAAAACTCACCAGTAATTGTTTGTCCACTTGGAACAAATTCTTTGTGGATAATACCCTTATTATCGAAGAATGTAATGAGCATTGTTTTGATTTTCGATGGAACTTTTCCTGTTTTTTTGGCTTGTGGCGAGTTTTTTGACTTCCATTCCGCACTTTGTCGCTTTGTTTCAGGATCATATTGAAAACACCATGTTTCATCACCTGTAACAAACGATTTTAAGAAGTTTGGATCATTTTCAGCGGCTGAAATGATGTCTCTGCAATGTGCACTTCTCCTTGATTTTTGTTCATTGGTTAACGTGTGTGGAACAAATTTAGCACAGACTTTTGTTTTGCCCAAATCTTCATGCAGGATGGTTCGAATCGTTTCTTTGTTGATGTTTAAAGACTCTTCCATCATTCTTAGTGACGCACATCAATTGTTTGCCACGAAATCACGCACTTTTTCAATAATCTCAGGTGTCCTAGATGAACTTGGTCTTCCGGTATGCCTATCATCTTCTAGCGTCTCTCTTCCGTCCAAAAAACCTTTGTGCCACAGGAAAACATTTGATCTACTTAAACGAAACTCTCCATAAACTTGTTTCATCATTTTATACGTTTCCGAGGCACTTTTACCAAGTTTTGCGTTAAATTTAATAACAGCCCTTTGTTCCATCTTAACAATTCAACATGAAAAAAATGTTACTTCTCTAATGAACGGCCGTTTCGTTTGAGTTACTTTAACAACTGCGCAGTACTTTTGGCAGAAAGCAAGCAGATGGTCACGGTTTATAACGCTTACGGATTACACTGGTGGCGCCACCGTAGGCTGAAATCTAGCGCCAGTCTTAAATATTCTTTAACGCACTGTGTATATCCTGCCTCAGTGGCCAATTGGACGATGTGTTGAGACAACAAAGGCTCTTCTAATTCGATAACGGAAGAAGGAACTGCGGAGCATCAGGTTGGGAACGTAGGTGGGTTTATAATAGACTTCCGTATGAAGGCGGTTGTCATGCAATTTGCCCACTGAGACGTCGAGATAAGGTAAGGTACCATTGTGTTCAAGCTCCATGGGGAAATTGATCGTAGGGTGTATCATCATCATCATCATCATCATCATCATTGTCAACCATTATCAATCCACTGCTGGACGAAGGTCTCCCCAAATTTACTCCACAACGGTCTGTCTTGTGCCAGTCTCCTCCATGTCACTCTTGCATACTTTCGAATTTCATCCACCCATCTCCCATGTGGTCTTCTTCTGGGTCTTTTACTGTCACTTGAAATCCAATCTAAAATTTCGGCTGTGTCTGTCCTTCTGGCAGTATGTCCAGCCCATTGCCATTTCAGGAATTTAACTCTGATCATGATGTCTTCCACTCTTGTCAGTTTTCTGACCCACGAGTTCCTCTTCTTATCTCTCCTGGTTACACCAAGCATGCACCTCTCCATGCTGCTTTGAGTTGTCTGCAGCCTTTGTATGTCTCTTTTAGTTAAGGTCCACGTCTCTGCACCATACGTAAGCACTGGAAGGATGCATTGATCAAACACTTTTCTTTTAAGACATAATGGCATATTGCTCTTGAAAATTATGCTGTTTCTTCCAAAAGCTCTCCAGGCAAGTTTTGTACGCCGATTAATTTCTTCAGCGATGTGAGCTTCACTTGATATCTGCTGTCCGGGATAAACGTACGCATCTGTTATCTCCAGCTTTTCTCCACCAATCGATAAATCTTCATTCCTTGTAAAAGCATTGAACATCACTTTTGTCTTCTGAAAGTTCATTTTTAATCCCACTTCTTTACTCTTCTCAGCAAGTTCCTGGATCATACTCTGCAGCTCTGATTGGGTAGTTGCAAAGATGACTACGTCATCAGCAAAACGAAGGGGGTTAGATAATCTCCATTAATCTTTATCCCTTTGTTTTCCCAATATACTGTATCTTAATACCATTGATATATGACCTTTATTTGTGTATATTTATTTGACTTTTATTTGCGCGTTCTCTGGGGTTGGCAGCTAGCTAAGGTAGCCTCAAATATACGCCACTGGTTGCTACGTTAATCAGGAACTTAGATCACCCTTTCGATGTACAGGTAAAGCATCTGTTTGTTTCATGAGGCTATGATTGTGTGTCTTTTGCTAAATTATTCTCTCGGGAAATGTTAAATGGTAACTCACCATATCAGGCGGCTTAGAATCACTATCCAGCTCCGTACTATTATATATGGGGGAGCTGAGGTCAGTTGTTTTATCGGACAGATCGCTGAGTGTTATTTCCTCTGAACTTTCATACGCAGACTGGCTGCCGGAGCTATACGATACATCACCTGAAATAAAATAAAAGAAACAAATTACTTCGACGAAAAGATCTCATTTATGCCACAGAAGACGAAATTCGGATATTATTGCAGATTACCCCCAAAACAACTTAAAAATTCCATGCTACAAACTGACAGAGACTTTGTCCCCTGGGCTGTGTTTCTTTCAGGAATTTTGGACCGGGGGAGGGGGCAAATGGAACCTTACAGGAGTCAAGTTTTTCATTTGCTATATATATACACTGCCGGAAAGTGAAAATAGAACACCAAGAAGGAATTGGCGGACGATCATGAAATTTACATATGCTAATGGGGGTCGAGTTTACATAGGTGTGATGTTAATTTCGGGACCAACAGGTGAGCGCTTACGCCACAGCACGACATAATATGAAAATTATCGTCGGTGGTATTTAAGGAGTACGGCGAAGTGAATGTAATCAGTCGTCGGCGTACGGACACGTGCGAAGACCCTGAAGAAGCTGCAATGCCTGGACATGGAAGACGTGTACGATTTCAGCAGTTATCGGACTTTGAGCGAGGTCGTCTAGTCGGACTCCGCGAGGCCGGGTGGTCGTATCGTCGTATTGCGGAGCGAATTGGACGGGAAGTATCGGTGGTGGTACGATGGTGGCGTAGATGGTCCTAGGAACATTCCCACACGAGAAGACGTGGAAGCATGAGTCACAGACGGACTGATGAGCGGACCGATCGACGCATAAGAAGAGCGGCGTTGTCAGGCTGAACATCCACTGCGACGCAAATCCGAGCTACCGTTGCAACTGAGGTGACTGTGCGAACAATCCGCAACCGTCTACTGGATGCAGCACTACGTGCACGTGTGCCTCTGGCATGTGTACCTCTGACTCCAGCCCACCGTCAGGAACGGCCGCAGTGGTGTCGCCAACGTCTGCACTGGAGAACGCAGTGGCGATCTGTCGTGTTCAGCGATGAAAGCAGATTCTGCCTGGGAGACTCCGATGGCCGTATGCGTGTTCGCAGACGCACAGGGGAGCGTCTCCACCCTTCTTGCATCCGCCAGCGACGCACAGGGCCTACACCTGGTATCCTGGTGTGGGGAGCGATCAGCGATCACTCCCGTACACAACTAGTGTTTGTACAGGGTACGTTAAACAGCACCTCCTACATCAACAACATCATTCAGCCCATTGTTGTGCCATTTGCAAGGTCTGTACATCGTGGTGTTTTCCAGCAAGATAACGCACGCCCACACACGTCACGTGCAACACAACATGTACTTCAGGGTGTGAGACAACTTCCATGGCCACCGGATGTGTCCTCCATTGAGCACGTGTGGGATTTTATGGGACAACGATTTATCCGGTCTCCACGGCCAGCCACGACCATTCCCGATTTAGGCGTCCAGGTTGAGGATGCTTGGAACTCAATACCCCAAACTTACATCCAACATCTGTACGACAGACTCCATGCCAGAATTGCACAGTGTGACGCAGTTCATGGCGGTTCAACCTCGTACTAACCATGTTACATGGAAATGTTATTTTTCAGTTTACCAGCAAATACAGCTGTACTTTGCCATAATGTTTTGATCACGTTATCCTCTGTATTCCGTTATTATGCTGTATAAATTTCGTTGGTATCAGACGTCTCCTTCTTGGTGTTCTTTTTTCACTTTCCAGCCACGACCATCCCCGATTCAGGCGTCCAGGTTGAGGATGCTTGGAACTCAATACCCCAAACTTACATCCAACATCTGTACGACAGACTCCATACCAGAATTGCACAGTGTGACGCAGTTCATGGCGGTTCAACCTCGTACTAACCATGTTACATGGAAATGTTATTTTTCAGTTTACCAGCAAATACAGCTGTATTTTGCCATAATGTTTTGATCACGTTATCCTCTGTATTCCGTTATTATGCTGTATAAATTTCGTTGGTATCAGACGTCTCCTTCTTGGTGTTCTTTTTTCACTTTCCAGCCACGACCATCCCCGATTGAGGCGTCCAGGTTGAGGATGCTTGGAACTCAATACCCCAAACTTACATCCAACATCTGTACGACAGACTCCATACCAGAATTGCACAGTGTGACGCAGTTCATGGCGGTTCAACCTCGTACTAACCATGTTACATGGAAATGTTATTTTTCAGTTTACCAGCAAATACAGCTGTATTTTGCCATAATGTGTTGATCACGTTATCCTCTGTATTCCGTTATTATGCTGTATAAATTTCGTTGGTATCAGACGTCTCCTTCTTGGTGTTCTTTTTTCACTTTCCGCCAGTGTATATACTGAATATATGTATCATCATCATCATCATCATCATCATCATCGTCAACCATTATCAATCCACTGCTGGACGAAGGTCTCCCCAAGTTTCCTCCAGAACGGTCTGTCTTGTGCCAGTCTGCTCCATGTCACCCCTGCATACTTTAGAATTTCATCCACCCATCTCCCATGTGGTCTTCTTCTGGGTCTTTTCCTGTCCCTTGGAATCCAATCTAAAATTTCGGCTGTCCATCGATGATCTGTCCTTCTGGCAGTATGTCCAGCCCATTGCAATTTCAGGGATTTAACTCTGATCATGATGTCTTCCACTCTTGTCATTTTTCGGATCCACGAGTTCCTCTTCTTATCTCTCCTGGTTACACCAAGTATGCACCTGTCCATGCTTCTTTGAGTTGTCTGCAGCCTTTGTATGTCTCTTTTAGTTAAGGTCCACGTCTCTGCACCATACGTAAGCACTGGAAGGATGCATTGATCAAACACTTTGCTTTTAAGACATAATGGCATATTGCTCTTGAAAATTATGCTGTTTCTTCCAAATGCTCTCCAGGCAAGTTTTGTACGCCAATTAATTTCTTCATCAATGTGACCCTCACTTGATATCTGCTGTCCAAGATAAACGTACGTATCTGTTATCTCCAGCTTTTCTCCATCAATCGATAAATCTTCATTTCTTGTAAAAGCATTAAACATCACTTTTGTCTTCTGAAAATTCATTTTTAATCCCACTTCTTTACTCTTGTCAGCTAGTTCCTGGCTCTGATGGGGTAGTTGCAAAAATGACTATGTCATCAGCAAAACGAAGGTGGGTTAGATATTCTCCATTAATCTTTATCCCTTTGTTTTCCTAGTTCAGTGATTGAAAGACATTTTCCAGTGCGGCATTAAAGAGCTTCGGAGATATCGTGTCACCTTGTCTCACTCCCTTTCCAATTTTTATGTGTGTTGTATTTTCAAACAGCCTAATCTTTGCACTTGCATTTTCATAGATGTTATTAATAATATTAATGTATGCATCTTCAATACCGCAGGATTTCAGAGCCATTGCAACTGCTGATGGTTTCACCGAATCAAAGGCTTTTTCATAATCAATAAAAGCCATGCACAATGGAAGTTCATATTCCCTCGCTCTTTCAATTAGTTCTCTCAGCACGTGGATACGATCTATTGTGCTGTAGCCACTCCTGAATCCAGCTTGTTCTCTCGGTTGAGCCATGTCCAGTGTTACCTTCTAGCGGTGTGAAAGAACTTTAGTGAAGATTTTATAAACTACTGATAGGAGGCTGATAGGTCTGTAGTTTCCGAGATCCTCAATGTCACCTTTCTTATGTAGCAGGATCATTGTAGCGGAGTTCCAATCCTCAGGAATCTTTCCTTCATTAAGGCATCGAGTGAAAATTTGGGCGAGTACTGTTTCGATTTCTCCACTTGCTTCTTGTATGATGTCTACAGTAATTCCATCTTCTCCTGGAGCTTTTCCTCGCTTCAT
This sequence comes from Macrothele yani, assembly GCA_039090855.1. Taxonomy (NCBI): domain Eukaryota; kingdom Metazoa; phylum Arthropoda; class Arachnida; order Araneae; family Macrothelidae; genus Macrothele; species Macrothele yani. The sequence continues at coordinate 121,049,196 of CM077033.1, forward strand.
GTTCTTGATTGCATGTGCAACTTCTGCTGGAAGGACTGGAGGAACTCTGGTACTGGTATCTTTCATGATGTCTGGAGTGCATGTATCATCTCTTTCATATAATTTGGAGTAGAAATCTTTCACCCTTGTCAAAATTTCGCCTCTATTTCTTGTTACAGAACCATCTTCTTTTCTCAGTGCCATAATCTGTTTTCTTCCCTTACTGAGATGTCCCTTTGCTATCTTTAGGCTTTGGTTGTTTTCAATTGCTTTCCTCACTAGTTCACAGTTGAATTTCCTTACGTCTTCAGTGATACTTTTTCTTACTGTCTTGCATAGCTCTATATATTCCACTTTGGAAGTCACATCTTCTTTAGTTGTCCTCATCTCTCTTCTTTTTTGCATCAACATTTTCGTTTTTCCTGATAATTTATTTACATGCAACTTGTTCTTAGACCCAGCTAATTTTGTTGCTGTTTGCATAAGAGCTTTGGTTACTTTTCTGTTAACTTCAGAGATGTCCACTTCTTCCGATGTTAGGCCTTCTGAAGCAGAGAACCTGTTCTTCAGTTCCAACTTGAAGGTATTATGGTGTTTTTTAAGGTTGGTTATGTCAATACATTTTGTTTGTCTTATGAGCTTGCCACGTTCAAGTTTAGTGTTGAGGTGCATCTTACATCTCACCAATCTATGGTCACTACCTGTGTTGAACTTGTTTAGCACACTGCAGTCTTCTATGACAACTTTTTTGTTACACATAATAAAATCAATTTCACTTGTCGTCCCATTTGGATGTCTCCATGTCCATTTCCTGTGTGGCTTTTTCTTGAAGAAAGGAGTTCAAGAAGAAAAACCCTTCTGCCTCTGCAAACTCTACGAGAGTATTTCCACGCTGGTTTCTGTTGCCGTGACTGAATTTACCTACTGAAGTTTCATTCTGTTGCCGTTGCCCTATTTTTGCATTGAAATCTCCCATAATTATTTTCAAGTGCTGCTTACCTTTATTATTTAGATGACAAATTTCCTCATAAAATTCTTCAATTTCTTCTTCAGGATGACTTGTGGTGGGTGCATAAGTTTGAATAATCTGAGCCTGGTATCTTTTCGAGAGTTGGATAACAAGTCGTGCAGCTCTGTCAGAGGAACTTTCAACTTCTACAACTTTATCCTTCAGTTTCTTGTTTATTATAAATCCAACACCACTAGTTCTGCCAGTATCTGTCCCACGATAGTAGAAGAGATGTCCACTTTTCAATTCGATGAGATCTTCTCCTTTTCTCCTTACCTCACTTAGCCCGACGATGTCCCACTTGATCCTTTGTAGTTCCTCTTCCAATTCAAGAAGCCTTGAATCAGAAGATAGGGAGCGTCCATTGTACGTTGCCAAGGTCAGCATCAGATGGCAGCCTTGTCCAGTCCTCCGGGGATTCTTAGCACCCTCTGCCTTCATGTCGCACTGGCCGCTGCCTTGGCCAGGTACATTCCAGCTGCTGGAGACTGAGGGCCAAGATTTAAGTTGTGGAGTCATTTTGGAGGGGTTTGGCCATAACTCACCACGCTGGCCAAGCGGGTTGGTGAGTGTGGGATAGAATTTATTCTAATCCCGATGGTATAGTTATACCGCTATGGCGGTCGTCAGAGCCCCTTTAGTGGGAACAGGATGCACCACGAGAAGGCGGGGTTGACATTTGTCAAGGAGAGGCTGTGATGTTACGCATCACCTGACCTTACATCCCTATATATATGTATATATATATATAATTTTTAACTACTATATTTATATATATAGAAGTAATTATTATATATCTCATACAGGGGCATATTTACAGGGGGCCAGGAGAGCATTGGCCCCAAAGAAAGTGTTTCATCCCCCCCCCCATTAAAGTGCGACTTACATTAGAAAAAAAGGCTTTAATTTTTCTTCTGCACTGCTGGCCACCCAAAGTGCAACACCAAGAAGGACACGAGATAGCAAAGCCAGATTTACTGGACACATAACAACAGATACAAAGATGAAACGATTGAGCTTACAGGCCCGTGCGACTTGCGGAACACGCAGACATCAATAGTTCGTGTGATCCCCATGGCTGGCAATAACGGCCGCTACACGACGCGGCATCGAACGAAAGAGGCTTTGGATGTGGGCTTGGGGTATGTCGGTCCAGGCTGCTTCCACACGTTGCCACAGTTCATCACGGGTGGTGCTTGCCGGGCCACTCAGTTGCCGATCAGCGAACAGACGTGTTCGATGGGCGACATATAGGGAGAACAGGCGGGCCACGACAGGAGTGACACCTGGTGGGTCGTGAAGAATTATTGAACGACGCGAGCCACGTGCTGGCGCTCATTGTCCTGTTGCAACGTGACCGCTGACAGTTCCTACAGGTAAGGCAGGAGTACAGACTCCAAAACGTCGGAGATCCAGCGGTGGCTGTTGAGTGTACCGGCGATGCGTACAAGAGGGGTGCGGGTGTCATATCCAATTGCGCCCCAAACCATAACGCCAAGCGACGGACCTGTATGGCGATGCATAATACAGACGTCATACAGTCTCTCGCCGCGGTGCCACTACACGCGGATCCGAGCGTCGTGGTGTTGCAGGCAGAAGCGGGACTCGTCGGAGAAGACAATGTCGTGCCATTCCGTAGTTCAGGTGCGGTGTTCAGCGGCTCACTGCCGCCGCACTCGCCGGTGGTGTGACGTCAATGGTAATCGGAGCAATTGGGAGCCGTGCGACAAGTCCCCGCTACTGCAGACGACGTCAAACGGTACGTGTTGACGCATGTTGTTGCGCAACACACCCTAATTCCTGCGATAACTTTCGTGATGTCGCGGTAGGAGCCGTCAATTCCCGCCGCACAACATGCCGGCCCTCTCGTTCGTTGGTGTGCCGCGGCTGCGGTAATCGCTCACGTCGGTCCGTCCGTCCCTCCTGCACCCACCGAATCCACACTCGCCTCACTGTGGCTGGATGTCGTCTCACACGGGCGCCGATGTCTCGGTGCGATAAAGCGCTGTCCCGATAAGCCACTATTCGTCCTCTGTCGAACTCCGGAACGTGCTGGAATGATTGCCGTATTCTGCGACGAGGCATCAGGAAGCTTCCCACGCACAGGTCCGGCAGCACAACACACTTCCACTACTTACACCCCTCCTTCTGTGCACACTTCTTATAGTGGTTCTCGGTGGCGTGCCGGGCGCACATGAATTGCATATGCCCTGCAATGCTAATCGTTTGCATGTCCTCTCGCGGGCGACGCATGCTGCGAATTTCAGGCGAAAAGGATGCTTCCTTCTTGGTGTTGCATTTTGGGTGGGCAGCAGTGTATTTTTCATTAACTTTAATTTTGTTCTGGTGGATTCCACAAAACTCCTATTTTTCGTCCTCCAGCCTCCCGAAGGAAAATTCTGTATACACCCCTGATATAGTAATTACTTCTTCAAACATTTCAAGAATAAGAAACTTTTTTGAGCTAAACGAGAGGAGGTTCGGGGGTGAAGGGGAGAGCAGGCTTGGAATTTTTATGTAATAAAATACATTTAACACACTCTTGTTCCTGAATCACGATTCGCAGACAATTAGGTATGATTAATCTACTTATTATATTTTGAAGAATACCATACGTCGTAATATACTTTTTAGCAAAATAAACTATAATACTAGAAGAAATATTAAAAATAATATAATTGGAGAAATATTTGTAGCATAAAAAAGAAACGAATATTTCTTTTTCATCATTTGGTTCGGTTACTTGAAATGCCTCCATGGGGTCGAATGGTCGTTTCCGGGAGGGCTTTGCTCCCCGAATGTATGCCTGGGAGAAACACCGCCCCTGGGTTTTTAGGGAAATTCAAGGAGACAATTTTCTGGATTTTATTTACATACTTATTTATTTATTGGTGAGGTTTAACAGCCATCGTGGTAGAGGAACAAGTTTCCGATCAGTCGTGTGAGTTGGGTCCAGGTTCGAATCGCGTAGCACTGAGAAAAAAAGTTTGTTTGAAACAACAAAATAGTTTTGTCGATTTATTTTGTTGCTTTAGCCAAACTCCATCGGGATTGTTTTGTTGGCAACACAAAATTACTTCGTTGGCTCTATTTTGTTAATTCAACTACACTATCTACCAACAAGTAATTGGACACCCCTGCAATCGACGATATCTGCGGTCTCGATACACGTCACGGCCGCCGCCGTTAAATATCGTATGGGAAACAACAACGCAACCAGTCGCGTGCAAGATGCCACGCAGTTCGGAGCTCTCTGATTTCGAGAAAGGTGTAATCGTCGGGTAACACAGAAATGGCCGATGACATATCCAGCGAGTTGAAGTACCCAAAATCGACAGTGGCCTACGTGATTGGCAAATGGAAGATGAGAGGTGACTGTCGGAATGTGCCCCGACACGGCAGACCCACAAAACTGGGAGTTAGAGACCGACGGGTGCTGGCCAGAGAAATTCGGAAGAACCGCACCAAATCGATGGGCCACATCCGCGAGGAGTTTCAACAGGCATCCGGAAGTGTTCTTTCGATGAACACCATCCGTAAGGAAGCCCATCTGCTCGGTTATCATGGACGTGCTGCAGCCCACAAGCCTTTGATCACCAAGTCCAATAGCGCTGCTCGGCTAACGTGGTGCAAAGAACGTCGACAGTGGACCGTTGAACAGTGGAAACAGGTTCTCTGGAGCGACGAATCAAGGTTCACCCTCTACCGTTCGGATGGCAGGGTCTGGCTTTGGCGTCTTCCTGGAGAACGCCTCCTGCCGGAATGTATTGTGCCAACTGTGAAGTTCGGCGGCGGTGGAATTATGCTATGGGGGTGTTTCTCCTGGTATGGCACAGGACCCTTGGTCGCAATTCCAGGTAGACTCAACGCCGAGACCTACTGCACCATTTTGGATGACCATGCGCTTCCTACGTTGTGGCAGTTTTACGTGGTGGACCCATGTTACTTTCCGGATGACAATGCCACCTGTCATGTTGCGAGGTTCACCATGGCTTGGTATGGTGACAATGGGGTTAATCGAATGGACTGGCCTGAGCAGAGCCCGGACCTTAACTCTATCTAGCACCTCTGGGACGAGTTGGAGCGTCGACTTAAGGGGTGCCTCCACCGTCCGAAATCGGTGAAGGAACTGACCTGTCTTCTCCAAGCCGATTGGAACAGCGGATAGACGTGCCACAGTGCAAGAAATCACTCGGCAATTTAACGCTGGTGCACAAAAACGTGTAAGCAGATACACCATCCAGAACCATCTCCTCGCTATGGGGTACAGAAGCCATCGTCCTACGAGGGTACCGCTGCTGACCGCACATCACAGGGTGCAAAGATTAGCATGGGCGCGGGAACATCGCCACTGGTACCTAGACATGTGGAAAAATGTTACCTGGACTGATGAGTCGAGATTCACGTTGGTACATGCGGATGGCAGGATACGAGTACGGCGCGAACCACATGAAACGATGGATCCTTCTTGCTAGCAGGGTACTCTTGAAGCTGGTGGGGGTGGCATTCTTTACGTGACTAAAATGGGGCCCCTGGTACGTGTGACATCGTCCTTCACAGGTCAACGTTACCGGGATATCCTGGACGACCATTTGCTCCCGTTTGTGCGTCTTCAACATCCCACTGGGGACCTCCTCCTGCAACAAGACAATGCAGCTCCCGAATTGTATCCGAATGGTTGGATGAACACTCTACCAACGTGACCTCGCTTCCTTGGTCAACTAGGTCACCTAACCTCAATCCCATCGAGCACATCTGGGATGCCATCGAGAGAGATGTTCGACCCTCCATGAAATCTTCGTGAACTGTGGGAGCTTGTTCAGGGGTCGTGGATCCGTATGGCTTTCCAACGCCTCCGGTGTCTTGTCGAGTCCATGCCGAGACGAATCGCCGCCGTCATCAGGGCGAAAGGTGGTGCTACACGTTACTAGACAGGTATCTCTAATTCAATTGCTCTTCAGTGTACATCAAATCTTCGTGAACTGTGGGGGCTTGTTGTGGGGGCTTGTTGTGGGGTCGTAGATCCGTATGGCTTTCCAACGCCTCCGGTGTCTTGTCGAGTCCATGCCGAGACGAATCGCCGCCGTCATCAGGGCGAAAGGTGGTGCTACACGTTACTAGACAGGTATCTTTAATTCAATTGCTCTTCAGTGTACATCAAACTTTCGTGAACTGTGGGAGCTTGTTCAGGGGTCGTAGATCCGTATGGCTTTCCAACGCCTCCGGTGTCTTGTCGAGTCCATGCCGAGACGAATCGCCGCCGTCATCAGGGCGAAAGGTGGTGCTACACGTTACTAGACAGGTATCTTTAATTCAATCGCTCTTCAGTGTACATCAAACTTTCGTGAACTGTGGGAGCTTGTTCAGGGGTCGTAGATCCGTATGGCTTTCCAACGCCTCCGGTGTCTTGTCGAGTCCATGCCGAGACGAATCGCCGCCGTCATCAGGGCGAAAGGTGGTGCTACACGTTACTAGACAGGTATCTCTAATTCAATTGCTCTTCAGTGTACATCAAATCTTCGTGAACTGTGGGAGCTTGTTCAGGGGTCGTGGATCCGTATGGCTTTCCAACGCTTCCGGTGTCTTGTCGAGTCCATGCCGAGACGAATCACCGCCGTCATCAGGACGAAAGGTGGTGCTACACGTTACTAGACAGGTATCTCTAATTCAATTGCTCTTCAGTGTATAATGTGCACGTTTGTCCGCGCCGGACGTCACACTCCGGAGTAAGTCGCTCTCCCAACTGAGCTACACCGACAGAATGTCTCGCTGCTATCTATGTGCGTCCTGCGGTGCAGGCTCGTCACACAACCGACAAAGTGCTGAATAGAGAAGTAATCACTCAGAGTATCATGGAGACATTACAATTTCTTGGAATAGTTTAAGACCATTGTCAGTTTACTGAAAATTAAGATTTTCAAAGAGAGAACTAATTTCTAGCCAGAGATATTTGATAAAATGACACCACAGATGAAGTCTTACAATCTTTAGGACACAAAAAGACCGAAATCAATACTTTGTGTGGCCACCTTTGTATTTTATAACGGAGAGAATACGGTGTGGCATACTCTCAATCAGCGACTGTCACTTGAAATGTCTTTGCACCACAGGCACTTTGTCGCATCAATCAAAGCTTGGGGATTTGATGGCTGTTTTTCTGCTACTTTGTCTTTTAAAATAGTCCACGAATTTTCGGGGGGGTTAAGGTCGGGACTATTACCGGTCCAGTGAAGCACAGTTATGTTTTTATTCTGAAGGGAGTCCTTTACTGTCTTTGATCTGTGGCATGGAGCACCATCCTGCATGAAGATTGCGCATCTGCGCACTTGCATATGAGTAAACAACTTCTCACGTAACATTTGCACAAAGGGTAATAAAGCAGTACCGGATGCTGGCATAGCTCCCCACATGATCTTGTCTCCCCCACCGGTCTCGTCTCTGTCTTTTCTGCCCCTCTTCCGCTGCCGTTTTCCCTCCGACTCACAAACTCGGTTCTTCCTCTCTCCTCTCTCTCCTCTAAATCTCTTTATCGTTTTCTAGTGCACCTTGCCACCCCTTCACCGCTTTCTATTCTCGAGGTTCCCCCTGCTTCTCTTCCTCTTGTCTGGGCCGCTGCCCGCTCACCCTTATCCGCCCCTCTTGAAATTAATACCCACTGGCTCTTTTTGCATAATCGCCTCCCTGTACCGTATTTTCTCTTTCGCATGTCTCTTCTCTCCTCCCCTTTCTGCTCCTTCTGCGCACAGGAGGCAGACGTTTCTCACGTCTACCTTTACTGTCCCATCCTGAAGCCTCTCCTCCACCAGGCTTTCCGGATTGCCAGTCGCTCTTGTTCTCAAGATCTTCCGTTTCACTGCCTACAGACATCTTCTTCTGCGGGCTCATCCACCCACGCCTCTTCCGTCAGTATGTGCCTATCTTTTCGTGCTGGTTAAACACGTTATTTACGTATACCTTCAACAACTCCGCAGCGTTTCCTCGCCGGTCTCTTTACACCAGTCCAGCGCAGCACTTTTGTGCCATTTTCAAGATCGATTGCTTTCTCGACTCCGCCTGGAGTACCAGTCGGCTTCTTCCAGTCGTCGAGAAGCCACCTTCTATGCTACCTGGGCGCCGGCAGCTCCATGGTTTGCGGTTGATTCTGGACTGCTACACCTATCAGTACCCTAGGACATTCTACACCTCCTTTGCTGAGTTCCGTGGCACCCTGGTGCCCCTCCTCTACTCTACGACTCGTCTCCATGTATATCATGTGATCGAGGTTCAGCCTGTGCTGTAATACCCAAGTTTTTGTTTTCTCGTTTTCAGTGTGCATATCTGGTCATTTGAATTGTTGTTCTTCGTGTCATACTATGCTTTACCATATTTACATTGTTATCAGTGTGCCCTCTGATTCCGTGACCTCCCGTCACTTTTATGTACTTGGGGCTGTACCCTGGCCACCTTAAGTGCTTTGTGTCTATGCACCTAGTGTATTACACCGTGTTCCTGTAGTGTGTTTTACTTTGAGATGTCATGTGGTGTACGTCTCTGTCTCTCATTTGTTATATTTGTCGCACTCACACACCTTCTTAGTGTTTAGCCATTTCCTTGCACCTGTTTGATTTTTGTACAGTTCTATACTTCCACATTGTGTACATACTATTTTCGTGCTTTAACATTGTGTTAATGCTTTGATCGTGCACGTACAAATTTATGATAAATTCTGTCATCTGTCAGAACCCATGCCTTGTCCTGTGCTTTCACTTTATGCATATACTCATAACATCCCAGAGTGCACTCATGGTTTATCGTGTGCGTTTTACTGTACCTGTAACATTTCTTGCGCTGTATCGTGGCTTCACATTGTGTACTTTATTTGGTCATTCCTGTGTATAATATCGTTCATCATGTCTTGTTAATGTACGATTAAAATTTGCTAAAAAGGCCTAAGAGGAGGCCTAGGGCCCTAAAATTGATTCTTTTTGCCTGAAAAAATGTGTAACATCATTAACTTGATTTTTTATGTAAACCTTATGAACATGAGCACGCACGGTTAAAATTTGCTAAAAAGGCCTAAGCGAGGCCTACGTCTTTTTGCCTGAAAAAATGTGTAACATCATTAACTTGATTTTTTATGTAAACCTTATGAACATGAGCACGCACCGTTAAAATTTGCTAAAAAGACCTAAGCGAGGCCTACGGCACTAATATTGATTCTTTTTGCCTGAATAAATGTGCGACATTATTAACTTGACATTTTATGTAAACCTTATAAATATGAGCATGCAGGATTAAAATTTTCTAAAAGGGCCTAAGCCGAGGCCGTGGGCTTTATGACTGATTCTTTTGGCCTAAATAAGTGTACAACATCATTAACTTGAGTTGTTATGTAAACCTTATGAACATGAGCACGCACGGTTAAAATTTGCTAAAAAGGCCTAAGCTAGGCCTACGGCCCTAATATTGATTCTTTTTTGCCTGAATAAATGTGCAACGTTATTAACTTGACTTTTCATGTAAACTATTTATGAACATGAGCACTGAACATGATTTTTATGAAAAACGTATGAACATGATAAAACTTGCTAAAAAGGCCTAGGCCGAGGCATAGGGACTTAAAATTAATTATTTTTGCCTTAAAACTAAATCTTTGCGTTCTCTGTGACACGGAGAAATCAAAAGTGCAATTTGAGTATGATCCCCTAACGTTTCGGTGGTCTGTCTGTCAAACTTGCACCATGCTTCAACAGATCCTGTAATGAAATCTAGCGTTTTCGATAAACTGACCCTTCGGTGAAATGACCTTTCGATGAAATGAACTTTTAGGTAAAGAGACCTTTCGGTGAAATGAACTTTTCGATCAAGTGACCCTTCGGTGAAATGTACCTTTCGATCAAGTGACCCTTCGGTGAAATGAACGCTTCGATCAAGTGATCTTTCGGTGAAACAATTTTTTCAGTGAAGTGATTTTCGGTCAAGTGACCCTTCGGTGAAGTAAACGTCGGGCAAATGAACCAGACCCTAATTCCTCTTGTGTGTGCATTCCTAGTTTTGCTCTGTGATCTTACTGTTCCTTCTGCATTCTTTTTTTCGTGCAATCCACGCTACCGTTGAATTGTGAATGCTAATTTCATCTCAGTGTATTTTCATGCTTATTCGTGTACATTAATTACTTTCACCCCGCCTGTATTATGTTGCTTTGGTGACCTCGTTAGATAACTTGCACAAATGTGCACGCTGTGTTTTTATCTCATGTATGTAATGTTTTTACCTTCACGGCGGTGTTTGTGCTTTTCTTTTTCTAATTGTGTACTATTGTTTCGCCTGTGCTATCCTGTAAACCACGCCCAGCCAATGTCATGTGACACGATGTGTTTCTCTCTGTCGTTTCTGCAATTTTTATGCAATAAGCTTTGCTTGCAGCATCTGTTATTCATCCCCATTGTCATTGCAGTGTATGTACCATATGATCTGACTAGGAGGATGTCTCACGATACTAACGATTTATTTTTTCATCAAACCTTTTACCTTTTGGTCTTCGAACATGTACTTCACGAGATTCAAATTGATGTGCAATTGATTCATCGGAAAAAATAAATTGGCTCCAATTTTCAGCAGTCCACGATTGATGACGCTTCGCAAACTGGAGTCTCTTCTCTTTCATAACAGAGGTTAGTCTAGGTTTATGTGAAGGTTTATAAGACTTTAATCCAAAATCTTTGCTAAGACGTCGAGACACAGTGCTGATACTAATATCAGACCCTTTTGAATGTACACTGCTAGCATTGCAGGGCATATGCAAATCATGTGCGCCCGGCACGCCACCGAGAAGCACTATAAGAAGGGTGCACAGAAGGCGAGGGGTAAGTAGTGGAAGTGTGTTGTGCGGCCGGGCCTGTGCGTGGGAAGCTTCCTGATGCCTCGTCGCAGAATACGGCAGTCATTCCAGCACGTTTTGGAGTTCGACAGAGGACGAATAGTGTCTTAGCGGTTTATCGTACCGAGACATCGGCGCCCGTGTGAGACGACATCCAGCCACAGTGAGGCGAGTGTGGATTCGGTGGGTGCAGGAGGGACGGACGGACCGACGTGAGTGATTGCCGCAGCCGCGGCACACCCACGAAGGGCATTGACGGCTCGCACCGCTACATCACGAAAGTTATCGCAGGAATTAGGGTGTGTTGCGCAACAACATGTGTCAGCATGTACCGTTTGACGTCGTCTGCAGGAGCGGGGACTTGTCGCACGGCGCCCATTGCTCCGATTGCCATTGACGTTACACCACCGGCGAGTACGGCGGCATTGGGCTGTTAAACGCCGCACCTGGACTACGGAATAGCATGACATTGTCTTCTCCGACGAATCCCTCTTCTGCCTGCAACACCACGACGCTCGGATCCGCGTGTGGTGGCACCGCGGCGAGAGACTGTATGACGTCTGCATTATGCATCGCCATACAGGTCCGTCGCTTGGCGTTATGGTTTGGGGCGCAATTGGATATGAAACCCGCACCCCTTTGGTACGCATCACCGGCACATTCAACAGCCACCGCTACATCTCCGACGTTTTGGAGCCTGTAGTCCTCCCTTACCTGCGGGACCTGCCAGCTGCCACTTTTCAACAGGACAATGCGCGTCCGCACGTGACACGCATCGTGCAAGAATTCTTCACGACCCACCAGGTGTCACTGCTGCCGTGGACCACCTGTTCTCCCGATATGTCGCCCATCGAACACGTCTGTTCGCTGATCGGCAACCGAGTGGCCCGGCAAGCACCACCCGTGATGAACTGTGGCAACGTGTGGAAGCAGCCTGGACCGACATACCCCAAGCCCACATCCAAAGCCTCTTTCGTTCGGTGCCGCGGCGTGTAGCGGCCGTTATTGCCAGCCATGGGGGGCCACACGAACTATTGATGTCTGCGTGTTCCGCAAGTCGCACGGGCCTGTAAGCTAAATCGTTTCATCTTTGTATCTGTTGTTATGTGTCCAGTAAATCTGCTTTTGCTATCTCGTGTCCTTCTTAGTGTTGCATTTTGGGTGGCCAGCAGTGTCGATAGGCCTTGATCTTGCACGAACTCCTCGGAGAACACCTAACTATTCGCCTTATGGTATTGTCATCCCGTGGAGTTGTTTTCCTTGGACGTCCACTTCTCTTTCGGTCGCTAAATTCTCCCGTACCTCGACATTTCACGATTGTATTATGAATGCTCGCATTCACCTTTCTGCTTATGTCACGTTTGGAGTATCTTTCATGATATAAAGTTGTGCCCTCTGAGTAACACGTAATGATGCTTTTCTGCCCATTTTTTGCTATATAGGAAATATGTGCAAAACCTCTCAGCATGAAAACCAGAAGCAAACTGACGCTCCCGCGCTTCTTCGAACTCTTTCAAGAACTGCTGCTGTTGGTAATATTTGAGTAATAAAGACAGTAGCTGACACAATTGGCAGAAATCTCCTAATACCAATAGGTGGTGTTAAACTTTCGCAAACGACTGTATATCTATCCCAACAACCGTGAAAAACCAACTTCAGGACATCCCGGAAAGTGCCTTCCAGAACTGTTTTCGGGATCTTAAAGAAACCGTTGAAAAACTGTTTGTTGATTCAGAAGAGCGGTATTTTTAAGTCTATAACGAAGTAAATTTCTCTGTATTTTTTGTCCACGCCGGGGCTCGAATTCGGATCCCCTCATTCCGGAATAAGTCACTCTACCATTTGAGCTACGCGGACGTTCGTTCTGACTGCTATCTGCCTTTATGTCGTGTGCGTCCTGCTGGCAGGTACGTCACAAGGCGACCAACGAGAGAAACTCCTGTGTTAAACAACTCTAGCAATTAATTTGCATGTCCCTGTTCCGCTACCAAAAGCCATTTGAAGTTTCTTATTGATCGCCCCATGCTGTTTCTTTATTCAAACTCCTGTGCTAAACAACGCCCTCTAGTCAGAACAGGGTAATGACATTGGGAGACATCGATTTACATAAACTTATCTATCACCAAAAAACATATTCTTGGCATTCTACCTGTGATGGTTTTCCTCCAGGAGTCTTTTCTCAATAAATTGTGGCAGTGTTATTCTAAGAGACATCTCGATCTCCTATTCACGGATCACAGCAGCCACGATTTAGCTTCAGCTTTTACGGGGTGGGTTCGAGTGTGGAATCATTTGCAAGCATTTCAATAAGAACTTAAACAAGATGGATAACGGAATATGCTGTTTGTTATCAAATTTGACATAGTACCGCAAAAACAGCAGAAAAAAATTTGGTACAAAAAAGACGGCACTCGTATACATCAACCAAGAAAAACATCCTTGTGGTGTGGCACGTCGTCTGTTTAGAACTCTGTCATTTCAGTTATGGTTTTGGTTTCAGGGCACAGGAACAAGCAAAAGTCACAGCTACACATAAATCAAAGTTATCAGCACTTTAAACCCCACCTCTTCCTATGGAAGGCACTGGTCATTAAATGCCTCGGCACAAAAAATTAGGGCGAAAATCCAAGCAAAATTACGGAATTTTTTTCCGGCAAAATGCTGAGAACAATTGAATTTTGCTAGTGCAGAGATGCCAACATCTGAAGGAAGTTATCAGTAGTCCATATGCGTGGCGCGCATAGTTTTTCCGTAGTCAAGTCAAGTTTCCACATTAAAATTTGCAGGGTAGCATGCATATTTCCCAGAGTGCACTGCTACATTTGTAACGTACCAGGAGATGTGACGTACCTGCCAGAAGGAAGCACACGACGTAAAGGCAGATAGGAATCAGAATAAAACGTCCGCGTAGCTTAATTGGTAGAGTGACTTATTCCGGAATGAGGGGATCCGGGTTCGAATCCCGGCGTAGACAGAAATGACGGAGAAATTTACTTCGTTATAATGGCACCCGAACTATCCGGATGACCCGACCGTTCAAAATCTCGCATTGGTGTGATGTTATTTCCACACCGCGAGATAGGAAAAATAAGAGAATCCTTTCTCCAGCACTTCGAAAAAAAAAAAAAAAAAAAATAAGGGGGAGATGATGTAACGTACCAGGAGATGTGACGTACCTGCCAGAAGGAAGCACACGACGTAAAGGCAGATAGGAATCAGAATAAAACGTCCGCGTAGCTTAATTGGTAGAGTGACTTATTCCGGAATGAGGGGATCCGGGTTCGAATCCTGGCGTGGACAGAAATGACGGAGAAATTTACTTCGTTATAATGGCGCCCGAACTATCCGGATGACCCGACCGTTCAAAATCTCGCATTGGTGTGATGTTATTTCCACACCGCGAGATAGGAAAAATAAGAGAATCGCTTCTCCAGCACTTCGAAAAAAAAAAAATAAAATAAAAATAAGGGGGAGAT
>CM077033.1:121066018-121076018 GCA_039090855.1 Macrothele yani
TGGCGCCCGAACTATCCGGATGACCCGACCGTTCAAAATCTCGCATTGGTGTGATGTTATTTCCACACCGCGAGATAGGAAAAATAAGAGAATCCCTTCTCCAGCACTTTGAAAAAAATAAAAATAAAATAAAAATAAGGGGGAGATGATGTAACGTACCAGGAGATGTGACGTACCTGCCAGAAGGACGCACACGACATAAAGGCAGATAGGAATCAGAATAAATATCCGCGTAGCTCAATTGGTAGAGTGACTCTTTCCGGAATGAGGGGATCCGGGTTCGAATCCTGGCGCGGATAAAAATGACGGAGAAATTTACTTCGTTATAATGGCGCCCGAACTATCCGGATGACCCGACCGTTCAAAATCTCGCATGGTGTGATGTTATTTCCACACCGCGAGATAGGAAAAATAAGAGAATCCCTTCTCCAGCACTTCGAAAAAAAAAAAAAAAAAATAAAAATAAGGGGGAGATGATGTAACCTACCAGGAGATGTGACGTACCTGCCAGAAGGACGCACACGACATAAAGGCAGATAGGAATCAGAATAAAACGTCCGCGTAGCTTAATTGGTAGAGCAACTTATTCCGGAATGAGGGGATCCGGGTTCGAATCCCGGCGTAGACAGAAATGACGGAGAAATTTACTTCGTTATAATGGCGCCCGAACTATCCGGATGACCCGACCGTTCAAAAATCTCGCAATGGTGTGATGTTATTTCCACACCGCGAGATAGGAAAAATAAGAGAATCCCTTCTCCAGCACTTCGAAAAAAAAAAAAAAAAATAAGGGGGAGATGATGTAACGTACCAGGAGATGTGACGTACCTGCCAGAAGGACGCACACGACATAAAGGCAGATAGGAATCAGAATAAAACGTCCGCGTAGCTTAATTGGTAGAGCAACTTATTCCGGAATGAGGGGATCCGGGTTCGAATCCTGGCGTGGACAGAAATGACGGAGAAATTTACTTCGTTATAATGGCGCCCGAACTATCCGGATGACCCGACCGTTCAAAATCTCGCATTGGTGTGATGTTATTTCCACACCGCGAGATAGGAAAAATAAGAGAATCCCTTCTCCAGCACTTCGAAAAATAAAAAAAAATAAAAAAAAATAAGGGGGAGATGATGTAACGTACCAGGAGATGTGACGTACCTGCCAGAAGGACGCACACGACATAAAGGCAGATAGGAATCAGAATAAAACGTCCGCGTAGCTCAATTGGTAGAGTGACTCTTTCCGGAATGAGGGGATCCGGGTTCGAATCCTGGCGCGGATAAAAATGACGGAGAAATTTACTTCGTTATAATGGCGCCCGAACTATCCGGATGACCCGACCGTTCAAAATCTCGCATTGGTGTGATGTTATTTCCACACCGCGAGATAGGAAAAATAAGAGAATCCCTTCTCCAGCACTTCGAAAAAAAAAAAAAAAAATAAAAATAAGGGGGAGATGATGTAACGTACCAGGAGATGTGACGTACCTGCCAGAAGGACGCACACGACATAAAGGCAGATAGGAATCAGAATAAAACGTCCGCGTAGCTTAATTGGTAGAGCAACTTATTCCGGAATGAGGGGATCCGGGTTCGAATCCCGGCGTGGACAGAAATGACGGAGAAATTTACTTCGTTATAATGGCGCCCGAACTATCCGGATGACCCGACCGTTCAAAATCTCGCAATGGTGTGATGTTATTTCCACACCGCGAGATAGGAAAAATAAGAGAATCCCTTCTCCAGCACTTTGAAAAAAATAAAAATAAAATAAAAATAAGGGGGAGATGATGTAACGTACCAGGAGATGTGACGTACCTGCCAGAAGGACGCACACGACATAAAGGCAGATAGGAATCAGAATAAAACGTCCGCGTAGCTTAATTGGTAGAGCAACTTATTCCGGAATGAGGGGATCCGGGTTCGAATCCTGGCGTGGACAGAAATGACGGAGAAATTTACTTCGTTATAATGGCGCCCGAACTATCCGGATGACCCGACCGTTCAAAATCTCGCATTGGTGTGATGTTATTTCCACACCGCGAGATAGGAAAAATAAGAGAATCCCTTCTCCAGCACTTCGAAAAAAAAAAAAAAAAAAATAAGGGGAGATGATGTAACCTACCAGGAGATGTGACGTACCTGCCAGAAGGACGCACACGACATAAAGGCAGATAGGAATCAGAATAAAACGTCCGCGTAGCTTAATTGGTAGAGCAACTTATTCCGGAATGAGGGGATCCGGGTTCGAATCCTGGCGTAGACAGAAATGACGGAGAAATTTACTTCGTTATAATGGCGCCCGAACTATCCGGATGACCCGACCGTTCAAAATCTCGCATTGGTGTGATGTTATTTCCACACCGCGAGATAGGAAAAATAAGAGAATCCCTTCTCCAGCACTTCGAAAAAAAATAAAAAAAAATAAAAAAAAAATAAGGGGGAGATGATGTAACGTACCAGGAGATGTGACGTACCTGCCAGAAGGACGCACACGACATAAAGGCAGATAGGAATCAGAATAAAACGTCCGCGTAGCTCAATTGGTAGAGCAACTTATTCCGGAATGAGGGGATCCGGGTTCGAATCCTGGCGTGGACAGAAATGACGGAGAAATTTACTTCGTTATAATGGCGCCCGAACTATCCGGATGACCCGACCGTTCAAAATCTCGCATTGGTGTGATGTTATTTCCACACCGCGAGATAGGAAAAATAAGAGAATCCCTTCTCCAGCACTTCGAAAAAAAAAAAAAAAAATAAAATAAAAATAAGGGGAGATGATGTAACGTACCAGGAGATGTGACGTACCTGCCAGAAGGACGCACACGACATAAAGGCAGATAGGAATCAGAATAAAACGTCCGCGTAGCTTAATTGGTAGAGCAACTTATTCCGGAATGAGGGGATCCGGGTTCGAATCCTGGCGTGGACAGAAATGACGGAGAAATTTACTTCGTTATAATGGCGGCCCGAACTATCCGGATGACCCGACCGTTCAAAATCTCGCATTGGTGTGATGTTATTTCCACACCGCGAGATAGGAAAAATAAGAGAATCCCTTCTCCAGCACTTCGAAAAATAAAAAAAAATAAAAAAAAATAAGGGGGAGATGATGTAACGTACCAGGAGATATGACGTACCTGCCAGAAGGACGCACACGACATAAAGGCAGATAGGAATCAGAATAAAACGTCCGCGTAGCTCAATTGGTAGAGTGACTCTTTCCGGAATGAGGGGATCCGGGTTCGAATCCTGGCGCGGATAAAAATGACGGAGAAATTTACTTCGTTATAATGGCGCCCGAACTATCCGCATGACCCGACCGTTCAAAATCTCGCATTGGTGTGATGTTATTACCACACCGCGAGATAGGAAAAATAAGAGAATCCCTTCTCCAGCACTTCGAAAAAAAAAAAAAAAAAAAAATAAGGGGGAGATGATGAAACGTACCAGGAGATGTGACGTACCTGCCAGAAGGACGCACACGACATAAAGGCAGATAGGAATCAGAATAAAACGTCCGCGTAGCTTAATTGGTAGAGCAACTTATTCCGGAATGAGGGGATCCGGGTTCGAATCCCGGCGTAGACAGAAATGACGGAGAAATTTACTTCGTTATAATGGCGCCCGAACTATCCGGATGACCCGACCGTTCAAAATCTCGCAATGGTGTGATGTTATTTCCACACCGCGAGATAGGAAAAATAAGAGAATCCCTTCTCCAGCACTTTGAAAAAAATAAAAATAAAATAAAAATAAGGGGGAGATGATGTAACGTACCAGGAGATGTGACGTACCTGCCAGAAGGACGCACACGACATAAAGGCAGATAGGAATCAGAATAAAACGTCCGCGTAGCTTAATTGGTAGAGCAACTTATTCCGGAATGAGGGGATCCGGGTTCGAATCCTGGCGTGGACAGAAATGACGGAGAAATTTACTTCGTTATAATGGCGCCCGAACTATCCGGATGACCCGACCGTTCAAAATCTCGCATTGGTGTGATGTTATTTCCACACCGCGAGATAGGAAAAATAAGAGAATCCCTTCTCCAGCACTTTGAAAAAAAAAAAAAAAAAATAAAATAAAAATAAGGGGGAGATGATGTAACGTACCAGGAGATGTGACGTACCTGCCAGAAGGACGCACACGACATAAAGGCAGATAGGAATCAGAATAAAACGTCCGCGTAGCTTAATTGGTAGAGCAACTTATTCCGGAATGAGGGGATCCGGGTTCGAATCCCGGCGTAGACAGAAATGACGGAGAAATTTACTTCGTTATAATGGCGCCCGAACTATCCGGATGACCCGACCGTTCAAAATCTCGCATTGGTGTGATGTTATTTCCACACCGCGAGATAGGAAAAATAAGAGAATCCCTTCTCCAGCACTTCGAAAAAAAAAAAATAAAAAAAAATAAGGGGGAGATGATGTAACGTACCAGGAGATGTGACGTACCTGCCAGAAGGACACACACGACATAAAGGCAGATAGGAATCAGAATAAAACGTCCGCGTAGCTCAATTGGTAGAGCAACTTATTCCGGAATGAGGGGATCCGGGTTCGAATCCTGGCGTGGACAGAAATGACGGAGAAATTTACTTCGTTATAATGGCGCCCGAACTATCCGGATGACCCGACCGTTCAAAATCTCGCAATGGTGTGATGTTATTTCCACACCGCGAGATAGGAAAAATAAGAGAATCCCTTCTCCAGCACTTCGAAAAAAAAAAAAAAAAAAAAAAATAAAAATAAGGGGGAGATGATGTAACGTACCAGGAGATGTGACGTACCTGCCAGAAGGACGCACACGACATAAAGGCAGATAGGAATCAGAATAAAACGTCCGCGTAGCTTAATTGGTAGAGCAACTTATTCCGGAATGAGGGGATCCGGGTTCGAATCCTGGCGTGGACAGAAATGACGGAGAAATTTACTTCGTTATAATGGCGCCCGAACTATCCGGATGACCCGACCGTTCAAAATCTCGCATTGGTGTGATGTTATTTCCACACCGCGAGATAGGAAAAATAAGAGAATCCCTTCTCCAGCACTTCGAAAAAAATAAAAATAAAATAAAAATAAGGGGGAGATGATGTAACGTACCAGGAGATGTGACGTACCTGCCAGAAGGACGCACACGACATAAAGGCAGATAGGAATCAGAATAAAACGTCCGCGTAGCTTAATTGGTAGAGCAACTTATTCCGGAATGAGGGGATCCGGGTTCGAATCCCGGCGTGGACAGAAATGACGGAGAAATTTACTTCGTTATAATGGCGCCCGAACTATCCGGATGACCCGACCGTTCAAAATCTCGCAATGGTGTGATGTTATTTCCACACCGCGAGATAGGAAAAATAAGAGAATCCCTTCTCCAGCACTTTGAAAAAAAAAAAAATAAAATAAAAATAAGGGGGAGATGATGTAACGTACCAGGAGATGTGACGTACCTGCCAGAAGGACGCACACGACATAAAGGCAGATAGGAATCAGAATAAAACGTCCGCGTAGCTTAATTGGTAGAGCAACTTATTCCGGAATGAGGGGATCCGGGTTCGAATCCTGGCGTGGACAGAAATGACGGAGAAATTTACTTCGTTATAATGGCGCCCGAACTATCCGGATGACCCGACCGTTCAAAATCTCGCATTGGTGTGATGTTATTTCCACACCGCGAGATAGGAAAAATAAGAGAATCCCTTCTCCAGCACTTCGAAAAAAAAAAAAAAAAATAAGGGGAGATGATGTAACGTACCAGGAGATGTGACGTACCTGCCAGAAGGACGCACACGACATAAAGGCAGATAGGAATCAGAATAAAACGTCCGCGTAGCTTAATTGGTAGAGCAACTTATTCCGGAATGAGGGGATCCGGGTTCGAATCCTGGCGTGGACAGAAATGACGGAGAAATTTACTTCGTTATAATGGCGGCCGAACTATCCGGATGACCCGACCGTTCAAAATCTCGCATTGGTGTGATGTTATTTCCACACCGCGAGATAGGAAAAATAAGAGAATCCCTTCTCCAGCACTTCGAAAAATAAAAAAAAATAAAAAAAAATAAGGGGGAGATGATGTAACGTACCAGGAGATATGACGTACCTGCCAGAAGGACGCACACGACATAAAGGCAGTTAGGAATCAGAATAAAACGTCCGCGTAGCTCAATTGGTAGAGTGACTCTTATTCCGGAATGAGGGGATCCGGGTTCGAATCCTGGCGCGGATAAAAATGACGGAGAAATTTACTTCGTTATAATGGCGCCCGAACTATCCGCATGACCCGACCGTTCAAAATCTCGCATTGGTGTGATGTTATTACCACACCGCGAGATAGGAAAAATAAGAGAATCCCTTCTCCAGCACTTCGAAAAAAATAAAAATAAAATAAAAATAAGGGGGAGATGATGAAACCTACCAGGAGATGTGACGTACCTGCCAGAAGGACGCACACGACATAAAGGCAGATAGGAATCAGAATAAAACGTCCGCGTAGCTTAATTGGTAGAGCAACTTATTCCGGAATGAGGGGATCCGGGTTCGAATCCCGGCGTGGACAGAAATGACGGAGAAATTTACTTCGTTATAATGGCGCCCGAACTATCCGGATGACCCGACCGTTCAAAATCTCGCAATGGTGTGATGTTATTTCCACACCGCGAGATAGGAAAAATAAGAGAATCCCTTCTCCAGCACTTTGAAAAAAATAAAAATAAAATAAAAATAAGGGGGAGATGATGTAACGTACCAGGAGATGTGACGTACCTGCCAGAAGGACGCACACGACATAAAGGCAGATAGGAATCAGAATAAAACGTCCGCGTAGCTTAATTGGTAGAGCAACTTATTCCGGAATGAGGGGATCCGGGTTCGAATCCTGGCGTGGACAGAAATGACGGAGAAATTTACTTCGTTATAATGGCGCCCGAACTATCCGGATGACCCGACCGTTGAAAATCTCGCATTGGTGTGATGTTATTACCACACCGCGAGATAGGAAAAATAAGAGAATCCCTTCTCCAGCACTTCGAAAAAAAAAAAAAAAAAAATAAAATAAAAATAAGGGGGAGATGATGTAACGTACCAGGAGATGTGACGTACCTGCCAGAAGGACGCACACGACATAAAGGCAGATAGGAATCAGAATAAAACGTCCGCGTAGCTTAATTGGTAGAGCAACTTATTCCGGAATGAGGGGATCCGGGTTCGAATCCCGGCGTAGACAGAAATGACGGAGAAATTTACTTCGTTATAATGGCGGCCGAACTATCCGGATGACCCGACCGTTCAAAATCTCGCATTGGTGTGATGTTATTACCACACCGCGAGATAGGAAAAATAAGAGAATCCCTTCTCCAGCACTTCGAAAAAAAACAAAAAATAAAAAAATAAAAAAAAAATAAGGGGGAGATGATGTAACGTACCAGGAGATGTGACGTACTAGCCTTAAGGACACACACGACATAAAGGCAGATAGGAATCAGAATAAAAGTCCGCGTAGCTCAATTGGTAGAGCAACTTATTCCGGAATGAGGGGATCCGGGTTCGAATCCTGGCGTGGACAGAAATGACGGAGAAATTTACTTCGTTATAATGGCGCCCGAACTATCCGGATGACCCGACCGTTCAAAATCTCGCAATGGTGTGATGTTCTTTCCACACCGCGAGATAGGAAAAATAAGAGAATCCCTTCTCCAGCACTTCGAAAAAAAAAAAAAAAAAAAAAAAATAAGGGGGAGATGATGTAACGTACCAGGAGATGTGACGTACCTGCCAGAAGGACGCACACGACATAAAGGCAGATAGGAATCAGAATAAAACGTCCGCGTAGCTTAATTGGTAGAGCAACTTATTCCGGAATGAGGGGATCCGGGTTCGAATCCTGGCGTGGACAGAAATGACGGAGAAATTTACTTCGTTATAATGGCGGCCGAACTATCCGGATGACCCGACCGTTCAAAATCTCGCATTGGTGTGATGTTATTTCCACACCGCGAGATAGGAAAAATAAGAGAATCCCTTCTCCAGCACTTCGAAAAAAATAAAAATAAAATAAAAATAAGGGGGAGATGATGTAACGTACCAGGAGATGTGACGTACCTGCCAGAAGGACGCACACGACATAAAGGCAGATAGGAATCAGAATAAAACGTCCGCGTAGCTCAATTGGTAGAGCAACTTATTCCGGAATGAGGGGATCCGGGTTCGAATCCTGGCGTGGACAGAAATGACGGAGAAATTTACTTCGTTATAATGGCGCCCGAACTATCCGGATGACCCGACCGTTCAAAATCTCGCATTGGTGTGATGTTATTTCCACACCGCGAGATAGGAAAAATAAGAGAATCCCTTCTCCAGCACTTTGAAAAAAATAAAAATAAAATAAAAATAAGGGGGAGATGATGTAACGTACCAGGAGATGTGACGTACCTGCCAGAAGGACGCACACGACATAAAGGCAGATAGGAATCAGAATAAAACGTCCGCGTAGCTTAATTGGTAGAGCAACTTATTCCGGAATGAGGGGATCCGGGTTCGAATCCTGGCGTGGACAGAAATGACGGAGAAATTTACTTCGTTATAATGGCGCCCGAACTATCCGGATGACCCGACCGTTCAAAATCTCGCATTGGTGTGATGTTATTTCCACACCGCGAGATAGGAAAAATAAGAGAATCCCTTCTCCAGCACTTCGAAAAAAAAAAAAAAAATAAGGGGGAGATGATGTAACGTACCAGGAGATGTGACGTACCTGCCAGAAGGACGCACACGACATAAAGGCAGATAGGAATCAGAATAAAACGTCCGCGTAGCTTAATTGGTAGAGCAACTTATTCCGGAATGAGGGGATCCGGGTTCGAATCCTGGCGTAGACAGAAATGACGGAGAAATTTACTTCGTTATAATGGCGCCCGAACTATCCGGATGACCCGACCGTTCAAAATCTCGCATTGGTGTGATGTTATTTCCACACCGCGAGATAGGAAAAATAAGAGAATCCCTTCTCCAGCACTTTGAAAAAAAAAAAAAAAAAAAATAAAATAAAAATAAGGGGGAGATGATGTAACGTACCAGGAGATGTGACGTACCTGCCAGAAGGACGCACACGACATAAAGGCAGATAGGAATCAGAATAAAACGTCCGCGTAGCTCAATTGGTAGAGCAACTTATTCCGGAATGAGGGGATCCGGGTTCGAATCCTGGCGTGGACAGAAATGACGGAGAAATTTACTTCGTTATAATGGCGCCCGAACTATCCGGATGACCCGACCGTTCAAAATCTCGCATTGGTGTGATGTTATTTCCACACCGCGAGATAGGAAAAATAAGAGAATCCCTTCTCCAGCACTTCGAAAAAAAAAAAATAAAATAAAAATAAGGGAGATGATGTAACGTACCAGGAGATGTGACGTACCTGCCAGAAGGACGCACACGACATAAAGGCAGATAGGAATCAGAATAAAACGTCCGCGTAGCTTAATTGGTAGAGCAACTTATTCCGGAATGAGGGGATCCGGGTTCGAATCCTGGCGTGGACAGAAATGACGGAGAAATTTACTTCGTTATAATGGCGGCCGAACTATCCGGATGACCCGACCGTTCAAAATCTCGCATTGGTGTGATGTTATTTCCACACCGCGAGATAGGAAAAATAAGAGAATCCCTTCTCCAGCACTTCGAAAAAAAAAAAATAAAATAAAAATAAGGGGGAGATGATGTAACGTACCAGGAGATGTGACGTACCTGCCAGAAGGACGCACACGACATAAAGGCAGATAGGAATCAGAATAAAACGTCCGCGTAGCTTAATTGGTAGAGCAACTTATTCCGGAATGAGGGGATCCGGGTTCGAATCCTGGCGTGGACAGAAATGACGGAGAAATTTACTTCGTTATAATGGCGCCCGAACTATCCGGATGACCCGACCGTTCAAAATCTCGCAATGGTGTGATGTTATTTCCACACCGCGAGATAGGAAAAATAAGAGAATC
>CM077033.1:121086018-121101018 GCA_039090855.1 Macrothele yani
ACCTGCCAGAAGGACGCACACGACATAAAGGCAGATAGGAATCAGAATAAAACGTCCGCGTAACTTAATTGGTAGAGCAACTTATTCCGGAATGAGGGGATCCGGGTTCGAATCCTGGCGTGGACAGAAATGACGGAGAAATTTACTTCGTTATAATGGCGGCCGAACTATCCGGATGACCCGACCGTTCAAAATCTCGCATTGGTGTGATGTTATTACCACACCGCGAGATAGGAAAAATAAGAGAATCCCTTCTCCAGCACTTCGAAAATTAAAAAAAATAAAAAAAAATAAGGGGGAGATGATGTAACGTACCAGGAGATATGACGTACCTGCCAGAAGGACGCACACGACATAAAAGCAGTTAGGAATCAGAATAAAAGTCCGCGTAGCTCAATTGGTAGAGTGACTCTTTCCGGAATGAGGGGATCCGGGTTCGAATCCTGGCGCGGATAAAAATGACGGAGAAATTTACTTCATTATAATGGCGCCCGAACTATCCGCATGACCCGACCGTTCAAAATCTCGCATTGGTGTGATGTTATTACCACACCGCGAGATAGGAAAAATAAGAGAATCCCTTCTCCAGCAGTTCGAAAAAAAAAAAATAAGGGGGAGATGATGAAACCTACCAAGAGATGTGACGTACCTGCCAGAAGGACGCACACGACATAAAGGCAGATAGGAATCAGAATAAAACGTCCGCGTAGCTTAATTGGTAGAGCAACTTATTCCGGAATGAGGGGATCCGGGTTCGAATCCCGGCGTAGACAGAAATGACGGAGAAATTTACTTCGTTATAATGGCGCCCGAACTATCCGGATGACCCGACCGTTCAAAATCTCGCAATGGTGTGATGTTATTTCCACACCGCGAGATAGGAAAAATAAGAGAATCCCTTCTCCAGCACTTTGAAAAAAATAAAAATAAAATAAAAATAAGGGGGAGATGATGTAACGTACCAGGAGATGTGACGTACCTGCCAGAAGGACGCACACGACATAAAGGCAGATAGGAATCAGAATAAAACGTCCGCATAGCTTAATTGGTAGAGCAACTTATTCCGGAATGAGGGGATCCGGGTTCGAATCCTGGCGTGGACAGAAATGACGGAGAAATTTACTTCGTTATAATGGCGCCCGAACTATCCGGATGACCCGACCGTTGAAAATCTCGCATTGGTGTGATGTTATTACCACACCGCGAGATAGGAAAAATAAGAGAATCCCTTCTCCAGCACTTCGAAAAAAAAAAAAAAAAAAAAAATAAGGGGGAGATGATGAAACCTACCAGGAGATGTGACGTACCTGCCAGAAGGACGCACACGACATAAAGGCAGATAGGAATCAGAATAAAACGTCCGCGTAGCTTAATTGGTAGAGCAACTTATTCCGGAATGAGGGGATCCGGGTTCGAATCCCGGCGTAGACAGAAATGACGGAGAAATTTACTTCGTTATAATGGCGGCCGAACTATCCGGATGACCCGACCGTTCAAAATCTCGCATTGGTGTGATGTTATTACCACACCGCGAGATAGGAAAAATAAGAGAATCCCTTCTCCAGCACTTCGAAAAAAAACAAAAAATAAAAAAAAAATAAAAAAAATAAGGGGGAGATGATGTAACGTACCAGGAGATGTGACGTACTAGCCTTAAGGACACACACGACATAAAGGCAGATAGGAATCAGAATAAAAGTCCGCGTAGCTCAATTGGTAGAGCAACTTATTCCGGAATGAGGGGATCCGGGTTCGAATCCTGGCGTGGACAGAAATGACGGAGAAATTTACTTCGTTATAATGGCGCCCGAACTATCCGGATGACCCGACCGTTCAAAATCTCGCAATGGTGTGATGTTCTTTCCACACCGCGAGATAGGAAAAATAAGAGAATCCCTTCTCCAGCACTTCGAAAAAAAAAAAAAAAAAAAAATAAGGGGGAGATGATGTAACGTACCAGGAGATGTGACGTACCTGCCAGAAGGACGCACACGACATAAAGGCAGATAGGAATCAGAATAAAACGTCCGCGTAGCTTAATTGGTAGAGCAACTTATTCCGGAATGAGGGGATCCGGGTTCGAATCCTGGCGTGGACAGAAATGACGGAGAAATTTACTTCGTTATAATGGCGGCCGAACTATCCGGATGACCCGACCGTTCAAAATCTCGCATTGGTGTGATGTTATTTCCACACCGCGAGATAGGAAAAATAAGAGAATCCCTTCTCCAGCACTGCGAAAAAAATAAAAATAAAATAAAAATAAGGGGGAGATGATGTAACGTACCAGGAGATGTGACGTACCTGCCAGAAGGACGCACACGACATAAAGGCAGATAGGAATCAGAATAAAACGTCCGCGTAGCTCAATTGGTAGAGCAACTTATTCCGGAATGAGGGGATCCGGGTTCGAATCCTGGCGTGGACAGAAATGACGGAGAAATTTACTTCGTTATAATGGCGCCCGAACTATCCGGATGACCCGACCGTTCAAAATCTCGCAATGGTGTGATGTTCTTTCCACACCGCGAGATAGGAAAAATAAGAGAATCCCTTCTCCAGCACTTCGAAAAAAAAAAAAAAAAAAAAAAAATAAGGGGGAGATGATGTAACGTACCAGGAGATGTGACGTACCTGCCAGAAGGACGCACACGACATAAAGGCAGATAGGAATCAGAATAAAACGTCCGCGTAGCTTAATTGGTAGAGCAACTTATTCCGGAATGAGGGGATCCGGGTTCGAATCCTGGCGTGGACAGAAATGACGGAGAAATTTACTTCGTTATAATGGCGGCCGAACTATCCGGATGACCCGACCGTTCAAAATCTCGCATTGGTGTGATGTTATTTCCACACCGCGAGATAGGAAAAATAAGAGAATCCCTTCTCCAGCACTTTGAAAAAAATAAAAATAAAATAAAAATAAGGGGGAGATGATGTAACGTACCAGGAGATGTGACGTACCTGCCAGAAGGACGCACACGACATAAAGGCAGATAGGAATCAGAATAAAACGTCCGCGTAGCTTAATTGGTAGAGCAACTTATTCCGGAATGAGGGGATCCGGGTTCGAATCCTGGCGTGGACAGAAATGACGGAGAAATTTACTTCGTTATAATGGCGCCCGAACTATCCGGATGACCCGACCGTTCAAAATCTCGCAATGGTGTGATGTTCTTTCCACACCGCGAGATAGGAAAAATAAGAGA
This sequence comes from Macrothele yani, assembly GCA_039090855.1. Taxonomy (NCBI): domain Eukaryota; kingdom Metazoa; phylum Arthropoda; class Arachnida; order Araneae; family Macrothelidae; genus Macrothele; species Macrothele yani. Next base: position 121,089,228 of record CM077033.1, read on the forward strand.
ATCCCTTCTCCAGCACTTCGAAAAAAAAAAAAAAAAAAAAAAAAAATAAAAATAAGGGGGAGATGATGTAACGTACCAGGAGATGTGACGTACCTGCCAGAAGGACGCACACGACATAAAGGCAGATAGGAATCAGAATAAAACGTCCGCGTAGCTTAATTGGTAGAGCAACCTACTCCGGAATGAGGGGATCCGGGTTCGAATCCTGGCGTGGACGGAAATGACGGAGAAATTTACTTCGTTATAATGGCGCCCGAACTATCCGGATGACCCGACCGTTCAAAATCTCGCAATGGTGTGATGTTATTTCCACACCGCGAGATAGGAAAAATAAGAGAATCCCTTCTCCAGCACTTTGAAAAAAATAAAAATAAAAAAAAATAAGGGGGAGATGATGTAACGTACCAGGAGATATGACGTACCTGCCAGCAGGACGCACACGACATAAAGGCAGATAGGAATCAGAATAAAAATCCGCGTAGCTCAATTGGTAGAGTGACTCTTTCCGGAATGAGGGGACCCGAGTTCGAAACCTGGCGCGGATAAAAATGACTGAGAAATTTACTTCGTTATAATGGCGCCCGAACTATCCGGATGACCCGACCGTTCAAAATCTCGCAATTGTGTGATGTTATTTCCACACCGCGAGATAGGAAAAATAAGAGAATCCCTTCTCCAGCACTTTGAAAAAAAAAAAAAAAATAAAAATAAGGGGGAGATGATGTAACGTACCAGGAGATGTGACGTACTAGCCTTAGAAGGACAAACACGACATAAAGGCAGATAGGAATCAGAATAAAAGTCCGCGTAGCTCAATTGGTAGAGCAACTTATTCCGGAATGAGGGGATCCGGGTTCGAATCCCGGCGTGGACAGAAATGACGGAGAAATTTACTTCGTTATAATGGCGCCCGAACTATCCGGATGACCCGACCGTTCAAAATCTCGCAATGGTGTGATGTTCTTTCCACACCGCGAGATAGGAAAAATAAGAGAATCCCTTCTCCAGCACTTCGAAAAAAAAAAAAATAAGGGGGAGATGATGTAACGTACCAGGAGATGTGACGTACCTGCCAGAAGGACGCACACGACATAAAGGCAGATAGGAATCAGAATAAAACGTCCGCGTAACTTAATTGGTAGAGCAACTTATTCCGGAATGAGGGGATCCGGGTTCGAATCCTGGCGTGGACAGAAATGACGGAGAAATTTACTTCGTTATAATGGCGGCCGAACTATCCGGATGACCCGACCGTTCAAAATCTCGCATTGGTGTGATGCTATTACCACACCGCGAGATAGGAAAAATAAGAGAATCCCTTCTCCAGCACTTCGAAAAATAAAAAAAAATAAAAAAAATAAGGGGGAGATGATGTAACGTACCAGGAGATGTGACGTACCTGCCAGAAGGACGCACACGACATAAAGGCAGATAGGAATCAGAATAAAACGTCCGCGTAGCTCAATTGGTAGAGCAACTCTTTCCGGAATGAGGGGATCCGGGTTCGAATCCTGGCGCGGACAGAAATGACGGAGAAATTTACTTCGTTATAATGGCGGCCGAACTATCCGGATGACCCGACCGTTCAAAATCTCGCATTGGTGTGATGTTATTTCCACACCGCGAGATAGGAAAAATAAGAGAATCCCTTCTCCAGCACTTTGAAAAAAATAAAAATAAAATAAAAATAAGGGGGAGATGATGTAACGTACCAGGAGATGTGACGTACCTGCCAGAAGGACGCACACGACATAAAGGCAGATAGGAATCAGAATAAAACGTCCGCGTAGCTCAATTGGTAGAGCAACTTATTCCGGAATGAGGGGATCCGGGTTCGAATCCTGGCGTGGACAGAAATGACGGAGAAATTTACTTCGTTATAATGGCGCCCGAACTATCCGGATGACCCGACCGTTCAAAATCTCGCAATGGTGTGATGTTCTTTCCACACCGCGAGATAGGAAAAATAAGAGAATCCCTTCTCCAGCACTTCGAAAAAAAAAAAAAAAAAAAAAAAATAAGGGGGAGATGATGTAACGTACCAGGAGATGTGACGTACCTGCCAGAAGGACGCACACGACATAAAGGCAGATAGGAATCAGAATAAAACGTCCGCGTAGCTTAATTGGTAGAGCAACTTATTCCGGAATGAGGGGATCCGGGTTCGAATCCCGGCGTAGACAGAAATGACGGAGAAATTTACTTCGTTATAATGGCGCCCGAACTATCCGGATGACCCGACCGTTCAAAATCTCGCATTGGTGTGATGTTATTACCACACCGCGAGATAGGAAAAATAAGAGAATCCCTTCTCCAGCACTTCGAAAAAAAAAAAAAAAATAAAAAAAGGGGGAGATGATGTAACGTACCAGGAGATATGACGTACCTGCCAGAAGGACGCACACGACATAAAGGCAGTTAGGAATCAGAATAAAACGTCCGCGTAGCTCAATTGGTAGAGTCACTCTTTCCGGAATGAGGGGATCTGGGTTCGAATCCTGCCGCGGATAAAAATGACGGAGAAATTTACTTCGTTATAATGGCGCCCGAACTATCCGCATGACCCGACCGTTCAAAATCTCGCATTGGTGTGATGTTATTACCACACCGCGAGATAGGAAAAATAAGAGAATCCCTTCTCCAGCACTTCGAAAAAAAAAAAAAATAAAATAAAAATAAGGGGGAGATGATGAAACCTACCAGGAGATGTGACGTACCTGCCAGAAGGACGCACACGACATAAAGGCAGATAGGAATCAGAATAAAACGTCCGCGTAGCTTAATTGGTAGAGCAACTTATTCCGGAATGAGGGGATCCGGGTTCGAATCCTGGCGTGGACAGAAATGACGGAGAAATTTACTTCGTTATAATGGCGGCCGAACTATCCGGATGACCCGACCGTTCAAAATCTCGCATTGGTGTGATGTTATTACCACACCGCGAGATAGGAAAAATAAGAGAATCCCTTCTCCAGCACTTCGAAAAATAAAAAAAAATAAAAAAAAATAAGGGGGAGATGATGTAACGTACCAGGAGATATGACGTACCTGCCAGAAGGACGCACACGACATAAAGGCAGTTAGGAATCAGAATAAAAGTCCGCGTAGCTCAATTGGTAGAGTGACTCTTTCCGGAATGAGGGGATCCGGGTTCGAATCCTGGCGCGGATAAAAATGACGGAGAAATTTACTTCGTTATAATGGCGCCCGAACTATCCGCATGACCCGACCGTTCAAAATCTCGCATTGGTGTGATGTTATTACCACACCGCGAGATAGGAAAAATAAGAGAATCCCTTCTCCAGCAGTTCGAAAAAAAAAAAAAATAAGGGGGAGATGATGAAACCTACCAGGAGATGTGACGTACCTGCCAGAAGGACGCACACGACATAAAGGCAGATAGGAATCAGAATAAAACGTCCGCGTAGCTTAATTGGTAGAGCAACTTATTCCGGAATGAGGGGATCCGGGTTCGAATCCCGGCGTAGACAGAAATGACGGAGAAATTTACTTCGTTATAATGGCGCCCGAACTATCCGGATGACCCGACCGTTCAAAATCTCGCAATGGTGTGATGTTATTTCCACACCGCGAGATAGGAAAAATAAGAGAATCCCTTCTCCAGCACTTTGAAAAAAATAAAAATAAAATAAAAATAAGGGGGAGATGATGTAACGTACCAGGAGATGTGACGTACCTGCCAGAAGGACGCACACGACATAAAGGCAGATAGGAATCAGAATAAAACGTCCGCGTAGCTTAATTGGTAGAGCAACTTATTCCGGAATGAGGGGATCCGGGTTCGAATCCTGGCGTGGACAGAAATGACGGAGAAATTTACTTCGTTATAATGGCGCCCGAACTATCCGGATGACCCGACCGTTGAAAATCTCGCATTGGTGTGATGTTATTACCACACCGCGAGATAGGAAAAATAAGAGAATCCCTTCTCCAGCACTTCGAAAAAAAAAAAAAAAAAAAATAAGGGGGAGATGATGAAACCTACCAGGAGATGTGACGTACCTGCCAGAAGGACGCACACGACATAAAGGCAGATAGGAATCAGAATAAAACGTCCGCGTAGCTTAATTGGTAGAGCAACTTATTCCGGAATGAGGGGATCCGGGTTCGAATCCCGGCGTAGACAGAAATGACGGAGAAATTTACTTCGTTATAATGGCGGCCGAACTATCCGGATGACCCGACCGTTCAAAATCTCGCATTGGTGTGATGTTATTACCACACCGCGAGATAGGAAAAATAAGAGAATCCCTTCTCCAGCACTTCGAAAAAAAACAAAAAATAAAAAAAAAATAAAAAAAAAATAAGGGGGAGATGATGTAACGTACCAGGAGATGTGACGTACTAGCCTTAAGGACACACACGACATAAAGGCAGATAGGAATCAGAATAAAAGTCCGCGTAGCTCAATTGGTAGAGCAACTTATTCCGGAATGAGGGGATCCGGGTTCGAATCCTGGCGTGGACAGAAATGACGGAGAAATTTACTTCGTTATAATGGCGCCCGAACTATCCGGATGACCCGACCGTTCAAAATCTCGCAATGGTGTGATGTTCTTTCCACACCGCGAGATAGGAAAAATAAGAGAATCCCTTCTCCAGCACTTCGAAAAAAAAAAAAAAAAAAAAAAAAATAAGGGGGAGATGATGTAACGTACCAGGAGATGTGACGTACCTGCCAGAAGGACGCACACGACATAAAGGCAGATAGGAATCAGAATAAAACGTCCGCGTAGCTTAATTGGTAGAGCAACTTATTCCGGAATGAGGGGATCCGGGTTCGAATCCTGGCGTGGACAGAAATGACGGAGAAATTTACTTCGTTATAATGGCGGCCGAACTATCCGGATGACCCGACCGTTCAAAATCTCGCATTGGTGTGATGTTATTTCCACACCGCGAGATAGGAAAAATAAGAGAATCCCTTCTCCAGCACTTCGAAAAATAAAAAAATAAAAAAAAAAAATAAGGGGGAGATGATGTAACGTACCAGGAGATATGACGTACCTGCCAGAAGGACGCACACGACATAAAGGCAGATAGGAATCAGAATAAAACGTCCGCGTAGCTCAATTGGTAGAGTGACTCTTTCCGGAATGAGGGGATCCGGGTTCGAATCCTGGCGCGGATAAAAATGACGGAGAAATTTACTTCGTTATAATGGCGCCCGAACTATCCGCATGACCCGACCGTTCAAAATCTCGCATTGGTGTGATGTTATTACCACACCGCGAGATAGGAAAAATAAGAGAATCCCTTCTCCAGCACTTCGAAAAAAAAAAAAAAAAAAAAAATAAGGGGGAGATGATGTAACGTACCAGGAGATGTGACGTACCTGCCAGAAGGACGCACACGACATAAAGGCAGATAGGAATCAGAATAAAACGTCCGCGTAGCTTAATTGGTAGAGCAACTTATTCCGGAATGAGGGGATCCGGGTTCGAATCCCGGCGTAGACAGAAATGACGGAGAAATTTACTTCGTTATAATGGCGCCCGAACTATCCGGATGACCCGACCGTTCAAAATCTCGCATTGGTGTGATGTTATTTCCACACCGCGAGATAGGAAAAATAAGAGAATCCCTTCTCCAGCACTTTGAAAAAAATAAAAATAAAATAAAAATAAGGGGAGATGATGTAACGTACCAGGAGATGTGACGTACCTGCCAGAAGGACGCACACGACATAAAGGCAGATAGGAATCAGAATAAAACGTCCGCGTAGCTTAATTGGTAGAGCAACTTATTCCGGAATGAGGGGATCCGGGTTCGAATCCTGGCGTGGACAGAAATGACGGAGAAATTTACTTCGTTATAATGGCGCCCGAACTATCCGGATGACCCGACCGTTCAAAATCTCGCAATGGTGTGATGTTATTTCCACACCGCGAGATAGGAAAAATAAGAGAATCCCTTCTCCAGCACTTTGAAAAAAATAAAAATAAAATAAAAATAAGGGGGAGATGATGTAACGTACCAGGAGATGTGACGTACCTGCCAGAAGGACGCACACGACATAAAGGCAGATAGGAATCAGAATAAAACGTCCGCGTAGCTTAATTGGTAGAGCAACTTATTCCGGAATGAGGGGATCCGGGTTCGAATCCTGGCGTGGACAGAAATGACGGAGAAATTTACTTCGTTATAATGGCGCCCGAACTATCCGGATGACCCGACCGTTCAAAATCTCGCATTGGTGTGATGTTATTTCCACACCGCGAGATAGGAAAAATAAGAGAATCCCTTCTCCAGCACTTCGAAAAAAAAAAAAAAAAAAATAAGGGGGAGATGATGTAACGTACCAGGAGATGTGACGTACCTGCCAGAAGGACGCACACGACATAAAGGCAGATAGGAATCAGAATAAAACGTCCGCGTAGCTTAATTGGTAGAGCAACTTATTCCGGAATGAGGGGATCCGGGTTCGAATCCTGGCGTGGACAGAAATGACGGAGAAATTTACTTCGTTATAATGGCGCCCGAACTATCCGGATGACCCGACCGTTCAAAATCTCGCATTGGTGTGATGTTATTTCCACACCGCGAGATAGGAAAAATAAGAGAATCCCTTCTCCAGCACTTTGAAAAAAATAAAAATAAAAAAAAATAAGGGGGAGATGATGTAACGTACCAGGAGATGTGACGTACCTGCCAGAAGGACGCACACGACATAAAGGCAGATAGGAATCAGAATAAAACGTCCGCGTAGCTTAATTGGTAGAGCAACTTATTCCGGAATGAGGGGATCCGGGTTCGAATCCTGGCGTGGACAGAAATGACGGAGAAATTTACTTCGTTATAATGGCGCCCGAACTATCCGGATGACCCGACCGTTCAAAATCTCGCAATGGTGTGATGTTATTTCCACACCGCGAGATAGGAAAAATAAGAGAATCCCTTCTCCAGCACTTTGAAAAAAATAAAAATAAAATAAAAATAAGGGGGAGATGATGTAACGTACCAGGAGATGTGACGTACCTGCCAGAAGGACGCACACGACATAAAGGCAGATAGGAATCAGAATAAAACGTCCGCGTAGCTTAATTGGTAGAGCAACTTATTCCGGAATGAGGGGATCCGGGTTCGAATCCTGGCGTGGACAGAAATGACGGAGAAATTTACTTCGTTATAATGGCGCCCGAACTATCCGGATGACCCGACCGTTCAAAATCTCGCAATGGTGTGATGTTCTTTCCACACCGCGAGATAGGAAAAATAAGAGAATCCCTTCTCCAGCACTTCGAAAAAAAAAAAAAAAAATAAGGGGGAGATGATGTAACGTACCAGGAGATGTGACGTACCTGCCAGAAGGACGCACACGACATAAAGGCAGATAGGAATCAGAATAAAACGTCCGCGTAGCTTAATTGGTAGAGCAACTTATTCCGGAATGAGGGGATCCGGGTTCGAATCCTGGCGTGGACAGAAATGACGGAGAAATTTACTTCGTTATAATGGCGGCCGAACTATCCGGATGACCCGACCGTTCAAAATCTCGCATTGGTGTGATGTTATTACCACACCGCGAGATAGGAAAAATAAGAGAATCCCTTCTCCAGCACTTCGAAAAAAAAAAAAAAAAAATAAGGGGGAGATGATGTAACGTACCAGGAGATGTGACGTACCTGCCAGAAGGACGCACACGACATAAAGGCAGATAGGAATCAGAATAAAACGTCCGCGTAGCTCAATTGGTAGAGCAACTTATTCCGGAATGAGGGGATCCGGGTTCGAATCCTGGCGTGGACAGAAATGACGGAGAAATTTACTTCGTTATAATGGCGCCCGAACTATCCGGATGACCCGACCGTTCAAAATCTCGCAATGGTGTGATGTTATTTCCACACCGCGAGATAGGAAAAATAAGAGAATCCCTTCTCCAGCACTTTGAAAAAAATAAAAATAAAATAAAAATAAGGGGGAGATGATGTAACGTACCAGGAGATGTGACGTACCTGCCAGAAGGACGCACACGACATAAAGGCAGATAGGAATCAGAATAAAACGTCCGCGTAGCTTAATTGGTAGAGCAACTTATTCCGGAATGAGGGGATCCGGGTTCGAATCCTGGCGTGGACAGAAATGACGGAGAAATTTACTTCGTTATAATGGCGCCCGAACTATCCGGATGACCCGACCGTTCAAAATCTCGCATTGGTGTGATGTTATTTCCACACCGCGAGATAGGAAAAATAAGAGAATCCCTTCTCCAGCACTTTGAAAAAAAAAAAAATAAAATAAAAATAAGGGGGAGATGATGTAACGTACCAGGAGATGTGACGTACCTGCCAGAAGGACGCACACGACATAAAGGCAGATAGGAATCAGAATAAAACGTCCGCGTAGCTTAATTGGTAGAGCAACTTATTCCGGAATGAGGGGATCCGGGTTCGAATCCTGGCGTGGACAGAAATGACGGAGAAATTTACTTCGTTATAATGGCGCCCGAACTATCCGGATGACCCGACCGTTCAAAATCTCGCAATGGTGTGATGTTATTTCCACACCGCGAGATAGGAAAAATAAGAGAATCCCTTCTCCAGCACTTTGAAAAAAATAAAAATAAAATAAAAATAAGGGGGAGATGATGTAACGTACCAGGAGATGTGACGTACCTGCCAGAAGGACGCACACGACATAAAGGCAGATAGGAATCAGAATAAAACGTCCGCGTAGCTTAATTGGTAGAGCAACTTATTCCGGAATGAGGGGATCCGGGTTCGAATCCTGGCGTGGACAGAAATGACGGAGAAATTTACTTCGTTATAATGGCGCCCGAACTATCCGGATGACCCGACCGTTCAAAATCTCGCAATGGTGTGATGTTCTTTCCACACCGCGAGATAGGAAAAATAAGAGAATCCCTTCTCCAGCACTTCGAAAAAAAAAAAAAAAAAAAAAATAAGGGGGAGATGATGTAACGTACCAGGAGATGTGACGTACCTGCCAGAAGGACGCACACGACATAAAGGCAGATAGGAATCAGAATAAAACGTCCGCGTAGCTTAATTGGTAGAGCAACCTACTCCGGAATGAGGGGATCCGGGTTCGAATCCTGGCGTGGACGGAAATGACGGAGAAATTTACTTCGTTATAATGGCGCCCGAACTATCCGGATGACCCGACCGTTCAAAATCTCGCAATGGTGTGATGTTATTTCCACACCGCGAGATAGGAAAAATAAGAGAATCCCTTCTCCAGCACTTTGAAAAAAATAAAAATAAAAAAAAATAAGGGGGAGATGATGTAACGTACCAGGAGATATGACGTACCTGCCAGCAGGACGCACACGACATAAAGGCAGATAGGAATCAGAATAAAACGTCCGCGTAGCTCAATTGGTAGAGTGACTCTTTCCGGAATGAGGGGACCCGAGTTCGAAACCTGGCGCGGATAAAAATGACTGAGAAATTTACTTCGTTATAATGGCGCCCGAACTATCCGGATGACCCGACCGTTCAAAATCTCGCAATTGTGTGATGTTATTTCCACACCGCGAGATAGGAAAAATAAGAGAATCCCTTCTCCAGCACTTTGAAAAAAAAAAAAAAATAAAAATAAGGGGAGATGATGTAACGTACCAGGAGATGTGACGTACTAGCCTTAAGGACAAACACGACATAAAGGCAGATAGGAATCAGAATAAAAGTCCGCGTAGCTCAATTGGTAGAGCAACTTATTCCGGAATGAGGGGATCCGGGTTCGAATCCCGGCGTGGACAGAAATGACGGAGAAATTTACTTCGTTATAATGGCGCCCGAACTATCCGGATGACCCGACCGTTCAAAATCTCGCAATGGTGTGATGTTCTTTCCACACCGCGAGATAGGAAAAATAAGAGAATCCCTTCTCCAGCACTTCGAAAAAAAAAAAAAAATAAAATAAAAATAAGGGGGAGATGATGTAACGTACCAGGAGATGTGACGTACCTGCCAGAAGGACGCACACGACATAAAGGCAGATAGGAATCAGAATAAAACGTCCGCGTAACTTAATTGGTAGAGCAACTTATTCCGGAATGAGGGGATCCGGGTTCGAATCCTGGCGTGGACAGAAATGACGGAGAAATTTACTTCGTTATAATGGCGGCCGAACTATCCGGATGACCCGACCGTTCAAAATCTCGCATTGGTGTGATGCTATTACCACACCGCGAGATAGGAAAAATAAGAGAATCCCTTCTCCAGCACTTCGAAAAAAAAAAAAAAAAAAAAAATAAGGGGGAGATGATGTAACGTACCAGGAGATGTGACGTACCTGCCAGAAGGACGCACACGACATAAAGGCAGATAGGAATCAGAATAAAACGTCCGCGTAGCTCAATTGGTAGAGCAACTTATTCCGGAATGAGGGGATCCGGGTTCGAATCCCGGCGTGGACAGAAATGACGGAGAAATTTACTTCGTTATAATGGCGCCCGAACTATCCGGATGACCCGACCGTTCAAAATCTCGCATTGGTGTGATGTTATTTCCACACCGCGAGATAGGAAAAATAAGAGAATCCCTTCTCCAGCACTTTGAAAAAAATAAAAATAAAATAAAAATAAGGGGGAGATGATGTAACGTACCAGGAGATGTGACGTACCTGCCAGAAGGACGCACACGACATAAAGGCAGATAGGAATCAGAATAAAACGTCCGCGTAGCTTAATTGGTAGAGCAACTTATTCCGGAATGAGGGGATCCGGGTTCGAATCCTGGCGTGGACAGAAATGACGGAGAAATTTACTTCGTTATAATGGCGCCCGAACTATCCGGATGACCCGACCGTTCAAAATCTCGCAATGGTGTGATGTTATTTCCACACCGCGAGATAGGAAAAATAAGAGAATCCCTTTCTCCAGCACTTTGAAAAAAAAAATAAAAATAAAAATAAGGGGGAGATGATGTAACGTACCAGGAGATGTGACGTACCTGCCAGAAGGACGCACACGACATAAAGGCAGATAGGAATCAGAATAAAACGTCCGCGTAGCTTAATTGGTAGAGCAACTTATTCCGGAATGAGGGGATCCGGGTTCGAATCCTGGCGTGGACAGAAATGACGGAGAAATTTACTTCGTTATAATGGCGCCCGAACTATCCGGATGACCCGACCGTTCAAAATCTCGCAATGGTGTGATGTTCTTTCCACACCGCGAGATAGGAAAAATAAGAGAATCCCTTCTCCAGCACTTCGAAAAAAATAAAAATAAAATAAAAATAAGGGGGAGATGATGTAACGTACCAGGAGATGTGACGTACCTGCCAGAAGGACGCACACGACATAAAGGCAGATAGGAATCAGAATAAAACGTCCGCGTAGCTTAATTGGTAGAGCAACTTATTCCGGAATGAGGGGATCCGGGTTCGAATCCTGGCGTGGACAGAAATGACGGAGAAATTTACTTCGTTATAATGGCGCCCGAACTATCCGGATGACCCGACCGTTCAAAATCTCGCATTGGTGTGATGTTATTACCACACCGCGAGATAGGAAAAATAAGAGAATCCCTTCTCCAGCACTTCGAAAAATAAAAAAAATAAAAAAAAAAAAGGGGGAGATGATGTAACGTACCAGGAGATATGACGTACCTGCCAGAAGGACGCACACGACATAAAGGCAGTTAGGAATCAGAATAAAAGTCCGCGTAGCTCAATTGGTAGAGTGACTCTTTCCGGAATGAGGGGATCCGGGTTCGAATCCTGGCGCGGATAAAAATGACGGAGAAATTTACTTCGTTATAATGGCGCCCGAACTATCCGCATGACCCGACCGTTCAAAATCT